>CM067365.1:33486058-33776230 GCA_034401795.1 Chaetoderma sp. LZ-2023a | reverse complement strand
GCATGACACGTGTGTTAATATAGTAAAGACATACAATTCTTACAACAACGCGTAGACCGTCATCAATTATGCGTTCATGACGAACTTATTTGCGTCATTCATTTGATTATAACGTCATCCTACACATGACGTAGTTGATTATGAAGTCATATGATGGATGGATAAACCGGAGAGGTCCATAAGGACGCTTTTATATTCCGAACATAGTGGCATGGTGTGATTTACATTACTCCGAGACTCACGATTCTATGGGGACCCCAGACTTTAATTCCAATCATAAATCAAATGATTACTTGAATACAAGTTGATAGAATGTGTGTTTTACAAACAATCCTTGAAACCAAAACCAATGCAGGCGTCGTATAGAGAAGCAATGGCTAAGCAGATGGCCCAAGGTTGACTTCAACAGCACCCAGTCAAATTATTTACAAAATATTCAACAACTTACCTGTCTATTTTTCAGAAAATTTATAGTCAAGGCATTCGAGGATCGATCAATCCCAACACGGCGTAGTATGGGTGGAGCTTAACTCGATGTGGGCGGGGAATATGTAAAACTGGAAAGGTCTATTGGTCAAGGAGCAGGTCACCAATAAAGATAATGAGCCACAACTCCACCCCAACCGTCACCCCAACTCTGTTTGCTGGCCAGCAAGGATCCATAGACGGAGATGTCAGAAGAGTAAAGACCTCACTAAAGAGCAGTCGCGTGCTTGAGCAAGATGGCATTAGAAAGAACTCCTAAAAATGATGATGTCATCTCGAGTTATCAACAGCGATCATTCACATCATCCGCTCTGCCTTTGAACAGTACATCCCTGTAGATGCTGTGGGACAAGGCACGCTGATCGCGCTGGTTATATCCAGGACACCGCCAGGAACATCTCTCTCCAACAAGTTCGTACTCTTGATCAACATTAGAACAATGGACCTTTCCAATTTTAGCTATGCCCCGCCCATCCCTAGTTAAGCTCTACCCACGCTTCGCCCGTGTTGGGATCGATCGATCTCTGTATGCCCTGACTATCAATTTCCAGAAAACTATACAGGTAAGCTGTTGAATATTTTGAAATAATTTAACTGGTTGCTATTGCTGTCTATGTTTATTAAACAGTAAAGACATACAATTCGAACTACACCGCTTAGACGGCATTCGCGACATGCTTATCTACGTTATTTGTGTCGTCAATGTTTATGACGTCATCCTACGCATCACGTAGGTCATTATGACATCATATGATGGATGGATAAACTGGAAAGATCCATTCTATCAAGTGTGAGCTTATATCGTAAAAGAGATACATTGACAGATTTACGGGAAACTGGCAGAGTAGAGGATACGGTTGTGCCGACATAGTCTGGGCACAACTTATGTTAACATCAGTACTTCTATCAAAGCGTTTCTACAAGGAGAGAATCGACCTTTCCAGTTTATCCATCCATCATATGACGTCATAATCAACTACGTGACGTTGAGGACGACGTCGTAATCAATGACGTCATGAATGGTGCAATTAAGTTCGTCACGAACGCATAATTGGTGATGGACTAAAGCGTTGTTGTACGAATTGTATGTCTTTACCATTTAATAGACATGCTGTTGAATATTTTGAAACTAATTTAACTGGGTGCCAGTCCCAATCAAATTAGTTTCAAAATATTCAACAGCTTACCTGTATGATTTTATGGAAATCGAGATTCAGCGAGTGCTGGGATCGATCGAGCCCAACACGAGCGAGGTGTGGGTGGTGCTTAGCTAGGGATGGGCGGGGCATACCAAAAAAATGGAAAGGTCAATTGACATGTAGTGTACAGTTTATACCACCGACAGCTGATTATGCTGATGAAGAACTACGCTTAATGAAACTCCTACTAACAAACACATCTTATTTCTTATTTTATAAATGATTTTCCAGATGTAGTTGATGGCTGCATCCGGATCTTTGCAGACGACATACAATTATTTAGTAAAATGGTGAATGCTGAGGATAGGGGTAAATCCCAACAGAATCTCAATACATTATATAAATGGTCCAATATCTGGTTGCTGAGGTTCAACTTAGGCAAATAATGCATATTGGAAATGGCAATCCTAGCTACCCATACACCATGTCAGAAAATGGACAGTTAAGGGTAATCACCACGGACAATGAGGCAAAGGACCGGGGAGTAACTTTGGACAGCCAGCTATTGTACAAAAATCATATAACTAACTGTGTGAATAAATCCAACAAAGTCTTAGGTATAATCCGCAGATTACTTGGAGAAGAAAATGTTTCTGAAACTTTACAAGGCTATAGTGAGACCACATCTGGAGTACGCTAATGCAGTGTGGAATCCAAGATTCAAGACGGATATCATGATAAATAGAGAATGTACAGAGTTGAAATTGATCCCAGAGCTGAGACATTTCGATTATAGCGAAAGATTGAAGGAGCTGCAACTTCCCACACTGATTTATAGAAGAATGAGAGGTGATGCTGTCGAAACATTTAAGACAATTAGCCAAATGCTAGTAAAACTGTAAACTGGCTAATGAACAGCAGAATTGGCTAAATCATTGGCTAATGATTAAAATTAAATTAATTTTCTTGATTGGCCATAACCTGATTAATACCAGTGTTACAATTGCAAACCAAAAATTCCTGTTTACGTTGTTGAATATTTTGCAACTAATATGACTGAATCCTGTTGCTGCCCTGTCAAATTACTTTCAAAATATTCAACAGCTTATCTGTATAGTTTTCTGGAAATTGATAGTCAGGGAGCGATCGATTCCAACACTGGGTGGAGCTTAGCTAAAGATGGGCGTGGTATAGCTAGAACTTGATTCACCCATTGTCTGTTATCTCAAGATTAATTCATCCAATTGTGACTAAACTTGAACACGTCGTCACCTATATCACAAGGGTACAGCACGGCGACATCAATAACACTAGGGAAAAGGTCAAAGTCATAGAAACAAAGCCGTTTATGAAAAATGCTCAGAAACAATCCCCGAATTTATTTATTTATTTATTCATTCATTCATTCATTCATTCATTCATTCATTCATTCATTCATTTATTTATTTATTTATTATTCATTCATTCATTCATTCATTCATTCATTCATTCATTCATTCATTCATTCATTCATTCATTCATTCATTCATTCATTATTATTATTATTATTATTATTATTATTATTATTATTATTATTATTATTATTATTATTTTACAGTCATCACATCTCGGATAGGACAGCCATCATATGTCTGACGTATTTGTGGCCCTGCCACCGGCCACTGTTGACAACTGTATCATCTTCGGTAAGAATGCTGATCGGCCACCCACAGAGGTACAAGAGGTGGTCCTCATCAAGGCAGCCGAGCATCCAATTGATGCAAAAGTACAGGTGAGTACACCAATGACATACGGTCAAATTCTTGTCAAGCTATTCAATGATTCAAATATTAGTTAGAGATATGGCCGAATCTCTGGACCATAAACAATATGTTGCCGTTATGTCTGTAGCTTTGTGGAACACTCCCACAGTTTGATTGGTTGCATAGTCTAATAGGATATTCCTTTGTGGATATACGATACTTTAAATTTGAATATTGTCCTCAATAAACCATAATTACATGAGGAGGCTCCACATGACCGGCATTCGCGGCGACAGGTGCCAACGCAAGCATTTACTCTAAATCAATCAACTCGTTTGTCTAAATAGTTATTCTACATTATTTAATGGGATAATAACGAGGTACTGACGACCCCGTATTTAGGTAGCTGGTGGTGCTGAAATGGGATGACCGTCAATGAAACCCCAAACTTGTGCACCACCAAAAATCGCCATGCACCGCCAAAATCATTGCACCGCCAAAGGAATTAGCCCTGCCAACACGTAGCGTACCGCCAAAATGCAATGCCTCGACAAAGCTCAGCTCGACAAAGTTCAGCTCACCGCTAAATGTACACTGCCAAACCGCCAGAATGGCCAAACTTTTGCGCGGCCAAAAATGGTTCACCGCCAACATATAGACCAACATATTCATAGTTGGTCTTAATCCAGTCCACCTCTGCCCCCCCCCCACCCCACCCCCTCCCAGCATGTGGGTATAAAATAGGTGACAACACAAGCTCAGATTATTGAGACTTTTTGTCTCACGAGAGAACATGTGTCAGGCTACCAATTCTTTAGAGATTCTCACTATAGACTACCTTGTTATTATGTTACATTATTTATATATTACGGCTGTCATAGAACGCAGACTTTTCGGAAACTTGGTTTGTTAAACTTGCCTTGATGCATCAACACTCTGGAAAAATTGTTTCCATAAGGGCTTTTTTTAAGTTTCATTTATGCTAAACTTTGTTTTGGTCTTTTTCAGCATACAACAAGTAATGTTTAAGGAACTGCTCTTTATCTCGCATTTTCCCGAAGTTGAAAAAAGAGATTTTGGGAGAGGGGGGAAAATATCGGCGGCGTCGGCGTTGGCGTCCGGACAGGTTAATCTTTTTAAAATGACATTTGTGTTTATCCGATTTGAAAAAAAAATTACACAGATGTGTTCTATGGAATGCATAGGACTAGTCTGCATCAAAATTATATTGATTTTATAATTTGACTATTTGCTTGCAGATTATATCGTGGTTATGGTTCTTGGCTGTGCTAAGTTTTTTTAAATAACATTTGCACCCACAAGGGGTTGTCCAATTTGAATAAAACTTAACAGATTTGTTCTATACGATGCTTAGGACAAGTCCACATCAAAAGGAAATCGCCTTTGACATTTTTTCCGGATTTTTCACCGTTTGAACTTTGATTATTTTAAGGCTGATTTGTATGCAGGATATATAGCCAGATATAGGATTTTGCTGCGTTAAATTTTTTTTAAACACCATTTACACCCACAAGGAGTTGGCCGATTTGAATAAAACGTCATAGATGTGTTCTCTACGATGCTTAGGACTAGTCCACATCAAAAGGCAATCGACTTTGACATTTCCCCCCAGATTTTTTCACCGTTTGAACTCTGATTATTTTATGGCTGATTTGTATGCAGGTTATATATATACGAGGTTTTTTAGCTCACCTGGCCTGAAAGGCCAAGTGAGCTTATGCCATGGTGGCCGTCCGTCATCCATCCATCGTCTGTCGTCTGTCCGGGTACCCTCCAGACGTGTTTTTTCAGAATTCTGATTTGTCAATTTTTGGGGGTGAAAATCATAGATTTTATGAAAATTTTACCAGAAATTGTCAAAATGCTACTTCTCCTTATCTACCTGATGTATTTCAACCAAATTTGGCTGGACTGATTCCATGGTCGTAGGTTCTAAAACGTCTATTCAGAATTTTGATTGATCAATTTTTTGGGTGAAAATCATGGATTTTCTGAAAGATTTATCCGAAATTGTAAAAATGCGACTCTCATTAACCGCTTGACATATTTCAACCAAATTTGACTAGATGGATTCTATGGTGGTGGGGGTAGAACTTTTATTAAGAATTATGTTTGATCAATTTTTGGATGAAAACCTTAGATTTTATTAAAAATTTACCGGAAATGGTCAAAATGCTACTCCTCCATAGCTGCTTGACATATTTCAACCAAATTGGACTACATGGATTCTATGGTGGTAGGCTCTAGAAAGTCTTTTCATAATTTTGATCGATCAATTTTTGGGGTGAAAATCTTAGATTTTCTAAAAAAATTACCGGAAATTGTCAAAACACTACTCCTCATTAACCGCTCGGCGGATTTCAACCTAGTTTGGCTGAAGGACCCTATGGGTGTAGGTGAACATGTATACAGAGTTTTGATGGTTGAATTCTTGTGTGAAAATTTTGAATTTTATGAAAATTTACTGGATATCGCTTAAAATGCTACGCCTCATTAACTGCGTGCGTGATTTCACCTAGACATGGATGGAAGAACCCTCTATGATGCCAGGCTTCAGATCTAGTATGCAGAATTTTGATTGGTCAGTTTTTGGGTGGCCATCTTGGATATTTCAAAAGTTTTGGTAAATCAGTTAAAAGCCTACACCTCATTAACCGCTTGGCAGATTTCAATCAATCTCAGCTGAAATGATCCTAGGTTCAGAACGTATATACATAATTCTAACTGGTCAATTCGTTTGGTGGCCATCTTGGATTTTCCGAAAATTATCCATGTCTTTAAATGCAAATAGTTCAAATGCTAATGGTCCAGGTGAGCGCCACAGGCCCTTGGGCCTCTTGTTCAAATGGCACTTACACCCACAAGGGGTTTGGCGTTTGAATGAAACTTCACAGATTTGTTCTATACGATGCTTAGGACATGTCCAGATAAAAAATAAATTGATTTTCAAAATCTTTCCTTATTTTTTCGGCATTTGAACTTGGATAATTGTATGGCTGATTTGCATCCAGGTTATATGTATTATGCTGTCGTTAAGGTTTTTTCAAATGACAATTTAATCATCAAAGACCTGCTTTTGAAACTTGAAACCTTGGGGATGATTATACATATGGGCAAGGATGTGCATGACAGTTTTGGAGTTTTGTTCTGACCACCACCACCCCACCCACTCCAACCCGGGGGCCTGGGCCCCAGGGGTCAACAGGTCAAATTAGCCAGTAATTATCGATTGCAATGCAACTCCTAGACCATTTCAGATAAACACTTGAAACTTTGGGGATGATTGCACATATGGACAGGGATGTGCATGACACTTGAAATGTTGGTGTGACCCCAGGGGCAGGGCGTTGGTGGTGGGAAATGTGGGGTCCAAAATTAAATTTTTCCAAAGTTTGTCATGTCGCAGATCATTTTCAAGTCAATGACGAGTAGGTACAAGGAATTATTTTGATCTTGGGTCAAACTGAGGGTAGGTGGCGGAAAAAGTGGCCACCAATCGATTGTAACGTAACTCCTAGGCCATTTCACATCCAAATATATATTATGCTGATTTTTTTTGAAAATGTTGCTTCTTTTTTCAGACTGATCTTTGCTTATGTTTGAATCATTTGCCTTTTCATTAGCCCCAGGGTGCCAGTTGTCATTACAATAAGTAATGACTTCAGGTTACTCCTTGGCAGAAAGGCTTTATGGTTCAATCTCCAAGCTATGCTTACCCGATGGGTAACACCTTGGGTGTTTTGTTGATTGTCAAATTTCAAAATGAGACTGTGTCCGGTGGTCCATCATATCCTGTGATGTACAATTAATATACAGTACAGGTAAACTATTTGCTATCTTCTGATAGCTCTTGTGGAATTTTAGTATGACCCACGGCCCTGGGGGTGGGAAATGTGGGCTAAAATTATAATTTTTCCAAAGGTGGCCATGTCACATATCATTTTGAAGCCAATGATGAGTAGACTACAGTACAAGGAATTATTTTGATCTTGGATCAAACTGAGGGTAGGGGGCGGGGTCGAAATTAGGCGCCAATCGATTGTAAAGCAACTCCTAGACCATTTCACATAGAAACTTGAAACTTTCGGTATGATTACACATATGACCAGGAATGTGCATGGCACATTGGAATTTTGATATCACCACAGGGGCAGCGGAGGGGGGGGGGAATGATGGGCAGAAAATACATTTTATCAAATGTGGTCATGTCACATATCATTTTGAAGCTTGTAAGTTAGTAGACTACAGTACAACAAATTTGAGGGCAGTGGGCAGGGGTCAAATGGGCAGTCTAATTATATATATGTACATGGCTTGGACATTATTTTTTCGCAGAATATTCACTCCTGGGCAGACCGGATCCTGCTGTAACTTGAAAATGCGAGATGTTGGTGTCTTCTGATACCTCTTGTTGACATCTTAACATCAACAGAGAGAAAGTAGACAGGCATACGCAACACTGATTAATAATACGATACAAACAATAATAGACCTTCCCATCCTATTACGTCATAATCAACTACGCGATGTGTAGAATGACACCATAATGAATGACGTCATGTATGACGTCGATAAGTACGTCGTGGGCGCATATTTGAAGACGGAATATGCATTGTTGTACGAATTGTATGGCTTTACTTTTTAATAAATATTCTGTTGAATATTTTAAAACTAATTTGACTGGGCGCTGTTACTGCCATAGGCAGCAACAGCACCAAGTCAAATTAGTTACAAAATATTCAACAGCTTACCTGTATAGCTTTCAGGAAATTGATAGCTAGGGCATTCGGGGATCGATCAATCCCAACACGGCGAAGTGTGGAGCTTAGATAGGGATGGGCGGGGCATA
Organism: Chaetoderma sp. LZ-2023a; assembly: GCA_034401795.1. Classification (NCBI taxonomy): domain Eukaryota; kingdom Metazoa; phylum Mollusca; class Caudofoveata; order Chaetodermatida; family Chaetodermatidae; genus Chaetoderma; species Chaetoderma sp. LZ-2023a. The sequence goes on along the minus strand of CM067365.1, from coordinate 33,767,993 downwards.
GCTAAAACTGAAAAGGTCCATTACCTAATTGTCTATAGGTTGAGAGATAATGTAAAAGTTTCGAGGACTCGTACGTAGTTCTAGGACACTCATTTTTTCTGCCCGAAAAACAGATACCTCATAAATAAATCTTTATTTTAATACTTAAAGCAGATTGCGATTTTTTGTGATTCAGACCACGTTTACTGAGATAGAACAAGTCCAGCACACACATGCGGTGATACTGAGCAAGGCTGCGTGGAGCTGGGGTGCTGAGATGGGCGCGAATGAAAAGGGTGTTTGTGTGGGCAGTACTGCTGTATGGACCAAACTATGTCAACCAGGGGACCACGAGGAGAAACTGATTGGGGCAGACTTTGTCAGGTATTGATGATTGCACGCGCACGAGCGTGCGTGCGTGCGTGCGTGCGTGCGTACGTGCGTGTTTGCGTGCGTGCGTGTTTGCGTGCGTGCGTGTGTGCAGGCATGTGTGTGTGTGTGCGTGCGTGCGTGCGTGCGTGCGTGCGTGCGTGCGTGCGTGCGTGCGTGTGTGTGTGTGCAGGCATGCGTGCGTGTCTGGATTTATGTACGCGTGTTTGTCTGTTGTAGACATGCAGACATGGATCTGGTGCATCTATATGTGTGCATGTCTATTGCTTAATAAAGAAGAGCAATCAGAGATTGCAGACCCTCGCCCTCCCGACTTTCAGTTTTTAAGGATTGCCCTTTTTTAGATCACGCCCAATGCTGTGGAATCCGAGTGTATGGTCACACCCTTTCGTGTGTTAAAGTTTGAGCGAAATTGAACGAATAGTTTCCGAGATATCCACAGATCCTAAATTTGAACCAATCTGGATCTGGGTTATTTTATGCGGATCACGGCCAAAGTCTGGAAATCATGCACAGCAAGTTCATTGTGTTAAAATTTGAGCTAAATCGTATCAGCAGTTGTTTCTTTAGATATATTCCCGTACACATAGACAGACACCTTGATAGGTAGACAGACCCGATCGCAATATTCCCATTACAGGCAGTGGCGTAGCAATAGCAGGTTGCATTTAATTTTCAAAACTTCCTGGACGCCCCCCCCCCCCCCCAGCCGGTCGGAACCCGAGCCCCGACCATCTTGCTACGTCACTACTTAAGGCAATGTAATGTCTACACAACATGAAGGCTGTTTTCCCCTGGTGTATAATACACGCGGTTGGTGAAACACTGGTTGACAATAAAACAATGTTCTATTTTCTAGCCGACTAATTTTGTTGAAAACAACTTGTTGTGGGGAGGGGGGTGCGTGACACACGAGCCAACTTCCCCCCCCCCCCCAGCGATTTGTTGCTAGCTATTTCTTGTCTCGCGTGTCACTGGCCTTATAGTCGTGCCATGCTAACCTACATCTAGACTTTAATAACTCTCTAGAATCTAATCAAGTGTGTCTACCTGTAGCACTAGTTCTCTTACTCTGCCCGCGCTTGCACTATATAGGTTCTGACTGGTCCATCAAATCATACGCTATGCAGGGCTGCGTCAGAGAACTCAGATAACTCTAAAATTGACATAAACTTTCTTAGTATTTGATCATTTCCAAAATTTCCAATATTGGCCACACGTCAAACAAAATATGCCAATAAAATTATAAAATATACCTATTACACATGTTTTAGACTGTCGCTGGAACGTGGCGACACAGCTAAAGAATCGTTAGATGTCATCACTGAACTATTGAAGGACTACGACCAAACAGGTCCTTGCTGTGAGGACGCAAACTTCAGTCAGTGGACATACAACAACAGCTTTTTAATAGCAGACCGCCGCGAGGCGTGGGTACTGGAGACGGCTGGAAAACACTGGACCGCTAAGAAAATCACCAGTAAGTGATGATATCTTTATTTTACACATTTATCTTTTTTGATCACCAGAACAACCATTTGCACGATTTAAACATTTAGCACAATCTGGCATCTGTAGCCGGTGTGGAACATGTTGAATGACAATGTATGAACTACGGGGGGGGGGGGGGATGGGTGGGCGGGGGCATCGTGGCGCAATCAATATATTGCCACTCAACATGTCCTGCAAGTAGTCATAGTCTTCTCCGACCATCAGGCGGTCATGTCACAGATAGACCTATTTGGATTGGCGAGTGTAGGGATGGGCACAATACCGATATCATACCGAAAACATCGGACCGGAGTGATAATTTAACGCAGGAAAGACCCGTCCATAATACTATCAATAACCAATAATGGTTTACAACCGTGTATATATGTAGAATATAATAAAACCAATTTGAAACATATGCCCTAGCAATAGTGATCCCACCAAACTTCGAATACCATAGCCTATAATTGGTTCCAGATTGGATTGGTTAATTAGATCGGCAGATTCCTCAATCACAAATAATCAATTATACATAGACTATCTCAGCATATTGGATTCCATTTCAAACAATAATTCCATTAATGCAATTAACAGTCGGATCTTAAAACAAAGAATGTGAGTCCGAAGGAGAACTCGTCTTTCGCTATGACTGACATAACTATTTTAAGTTAGGCCTATTAGAACTTAGTGACTAGCCGTTCTCCCAGAGAAGGATTTTTTAAATGATGGCTAAGCAACAGAGAGAGCAGAACTGCAGGTGTAGGTTGCGGGTAAATCGCATACAATTATAGAAAAGTGTTAAAAACTATAATCTGTTTGTCGAAGGACAACTAATCTCCATTTTGAAACTGGTTTGCTGAAAACTGTTATTGTAGTCTTTGGCAACAATAGCTTGCAGCAGTGCCGTTTAAAAATAATATAACTTGAAGGAAACAATACAGGCTGATAGTTCTCAGCAGGATTATACAAACCTAATAAAATCCATCTAGAAAACAAACCAAACAACACTGGCTCAATAACCCTGATAACGCGCGTTACTGGGCTAGTACTAGATCAATGCAGGCCGGTATTGGCTCCATACTGACCCAGTAACCTACGTTATCAGGCAAACCATTGCCATTGTGTTCCCGGACCTCCATCCTGTACACTGCTACACATTTTTCTTACATGCAGATGGCGTTAGGAATATTTCGAATATTCTATCAATTGGCACTGATATGGATCTCAAGTCTGAGGGGTTGGAAGAGTTTGCAAAAACTAATGGCTTTTGGGATCCGGACGAAGGTCCCTTTGACTTCAGCAAGGCTTTTGGAGCAGAATATGGTGGCATTGTGTTTTCTGATTCTCAACATCCATCTCAAAGATTCGCTAACGGAAAAACATTGCTGGAGGAACAGTCTGGAGAAAGTATGTAACACGTTTGGGGAAATACTGGGCCTTTTCTATATATCTAATTGAGGCATCAGCTCTACCAATCAGGTATCTGACGTCATATAATCAAAATATGTCAATTGTTAGCTGACGTCATAGTCCACCACGAAAGACGCAGACACCCAACAGTTTAACAGTCTAAATGTGTCTTTGGTGACTTTACAATTCCATAGCCATGCCCCGCCCATTTCTAGCTACGCTTCGCCTGTTTTTACGTGTATTGTAATCTATTTATATACTTTGAAACCTGCATTCCTAGAATCCCAATTTCAAAGTAACCATACATGTAATCTGTTGAATATTTTGAAACTATAATTTGACTAAGTGCTATTGCTCCCGGTCAAACTAGTTTCAAAATATTCAACAAAATGTTTATTAAATAATAATGAGATACAATTCGTACACTTGCCGGATTTTTCAGTTTTTATTACGGAGTTAGATACAACACTATTGTGACATCAGCCTACATATGACGTAATGGTCCTTTTTTGCTAAGCCCTGCCCACCTCTAGCTAAGCTCCACCCACAACCCGCTTGTGTTGGGATCGATGGATCCCTGTATTCACTGACTATCAATTTCCAGTAAACTATAATTATAAGTTGTTAAATATTTTGAAACTAATTTGACTGTGTGCTGTTGCCGCCTATGGAAGCAACAGCGTCCAGTCAAATTAGTTTCAAAATATTCAACATAATCTTTATTAAATAGTAAAGACACACAATTCGTACAACAACGCATAGTCCGTTTTCAATTATGCGTTCATAACTACGTCATTCATGGCGTCATAATGACGTCATTGATTATGATATCATTCTACACGTCATGTAGTTAATTGTGACGTCATATGATGGGTGGATAGAGTGGAAAGGTATATTGATTGGGACGTCAGGTAAATGAGTGGCAGATCGGATCTCTCAATTATGGCCATAGGCACAGCAGCCAATGGGTTTCCATACCATGACGATATTACATCACATATTAATAATATGATGAGATGTCATACTGATGACGTCACATTTTATTACTCTGAAGAAAGTGTATTTTTTACATAAAATTGTGCGCATCCAGTCCCGTTTTAACTGTTACACATACTCCACTTCGGAAATAGTCTATCTCCGTGGTTGTTACTGCAAACGGCCGTCATCTTCGGGCAGATTTCTGGCTGTTTTTGGAAATTTTGTTAGTGGTGGTGGTGCGTGCGTGTGTGCGTGCGGGGGGGGGGAGGGGTTGGTGGTGGATGGGTGGGTAGGTGGTGGTGGTGGTGGTGGGGGTGGGAGTGTGGTAGGTGGTGGATGGGTGGGTGGTGGTAGTGGTAGTGCGTCAGAAAAATTACCACTAACGACAGGTGATACCATGGTTGCCTGGATCGAGGTTACACATGACCTCTAAGAGCATAGTTCATACTCAAGTAGCCGAGTAGGTACCAGAGCCAACCCTGACCTGAGGCAGGGCTAGTTGAGTTAGTAACGTGGATGCATTGAATTGAGTGGAATTTAAACACGTTATAAATTGACATATCACGTAGCGCATCGACTCACACTGAGAGTAACTGCATAACCCTGGCCACATATAGTCGTAATTTACTAAAAATAATCTGTTCCGATTTGTATATTACTGTGCCCAAGAATGTGACAAATCTTTCGTTGACCTATGAATGAGTGTTTGCTAATGCTGTCTCGTTGTGTAAGCTGAGTTATGCATAGACATTTGTTAATCAATTATCTGTCTTAACAGCGCTGGGATGATTATGATTTCTAGTTTGATAGAACCCAGATAACTCAGCTTACCGGGGTGATGCCGGGCCGATACCGTGCCGATACTTTCAGTATCGGCCCAGTATCGGCCAAGTAAGCCGCGGTGTCAGCTGCTTTTAAGTATCAGAATATCTATTCCAGGTATCTGTAAGCATGTAGGTAAGCTGTTGAACATATTGAAAACAATTTGACACCAATAGTAGAAAGTGTTACCACATTTACCGTCAGGATTCCCAGGAAATGCGCACTTGCATGGCCTCTGCAAATAGGCCTACTAGTTCTTGTTGTGTCATATGTGTCTCTTGAACTTGGGTAAGATCTGTAGTCGTAATTCCCTGACATGGTAAAGCGGGTGACACAAATGAGGCATACTGAAGACAGGACAACGTGGACAACCACGGCGAACGCGGCATGGGAGCTGGGAGCTTATATTGCCCTAAAGGATAGACAACCCTGACAGAAAACTCTGGTACGCCAACGTATAGATTTTACGTGAGACCAATCACCTCGCCCCATAAGACATACAATATTTTATACAAAGAGAGAAGAAATTACGCCATGTAGTTGTCTGGATGGTCACCGGGTACATGCATGATGCACATTTACTGTACGCAGAAATGAAAACGCATATTGGAGTGGTACATGGTCTGATATAGCCACATTGTCTAATATGAGCTAGGAAGACACACCTACACAATGGCCTATCATAGCACACATCATAACACAACACACACATTCTGGTGGCATTGATGGACTCGTTCACTGAACGGTGGTCGAAACAGCACAGTTCGCCATGCAAGCAAATGACCATAGTTAGAAGACCCGAAACAGTTCACACTGTCTATCCTGAAACACAATCCTTTAATAGGTGATGGGCAAGCCGTTAAAATTATTGTCACGGGATTATATACACTGAGAAAGCAGATCATGTTTAAAGCTGGGAATGAAGATGTACATGTCTTCTTACGGAGTGTACCATCGCTTAATAGCCACTGCTTATGTTTCGAGAAAGGTAAACTTTTTAAATATGGGCTTGCTACAACCCTCTTCGACAATGATGGTATGAGAAAATCTCTAAAGACACAACTGATCAAGTATATAGTTGAAATGATAACTGAGTGTATACCACGAGGCTATAGAGCCAGTACCAAGGGTGGTTAACCCACCTTGTATCAACTTATCCCTTTAATGTTCAAACCAACCAAAAAGGCATCTGCAGTGGTCTTGATGAGTGTTCATTTGCAGGTCAAGAGGAGTATTTTAACGTTTACTAGTGGAATGACCGTACAATAAAGCATTTCACCAATTAGTGACAACCATTCTGGGCCATAGCTCAAGTGATTAAAACAAAAATATGGCTCTTATATCGGGGTCCATGTATATTTTACTGTTCTAAGCTAATTTTATTTGTTTTTGAAGGAAATTATGTTGTTTTTGGTCTTATTGCAGGTAAATTTGGCCTTGAAAGTATGCTGGCTATCTTACGTAATGTTGATATGAGCATTAATATAAGCGGTGAGCTGAAAACGATGGCAAGTCAGGTATCAGTTCTGAGTCCAGTCGGCTCCAAAACTCTCTGCTCACACTGGCTTACAGCAACGCCTGACGCTCGTCTCTCAGTCTTCAAACCATTTGTCTTCTGCAACGGCGCGTATGTAGGTAAGGTCACCATGTCACCCGCGCTGTGTCCTGGCAAAAAAGCTGCCTTCCAATCGTCAGCGGACAGAGAACACATGTTGTATAAGTTCCACGAAGGTGCTCGTGAGACAATGCAGAAGGGGTCGATGCTGGGAAATAAAATGATAGAGACAATGCGCCGCCTGGAGGAGTACTGCATAAGAGACACCCGTACATACATAGAGGACTTTCAAGTCGCGAACACTAGCGAAGTTAGAGATCTCTTTAAGGACGTTGTGATGTCAGAGGCAAAGTTTTACGGATGAGCAATCGTCATTTTATAGTCTATGATGATGAGATTCGATCTGTCACTCAAGTCTATGAAGTCATAATCAATTACGTCATATGTAGGCTGCCGTAACAATACACAAAGCAGGGTTCACAGCACTTTATTAAAGCAAAATTCGCTGAGTTTCCCTGAGAAATTCACAAAATGTCATGAGAAATATTTTCACTCTAACGAGGCAGATGGGAAGTCAAGAGGTTGTTGCAGCAAGCCAACTAAGATACTGACAATATATACAACAGAGTTGTATAGCCTCCGCAGGCTATGCATACAATAATTTATTTATTTTGAAGCTTTTAACACAACTTGGACACAGGGCACAAGAGGCAAACTGGCAAAATGCGAAACCCTTCCCTTCTGGGTCAATGTCAGTTTCCCGATTTTTTTTCCAAATTCCCTGAGTTATCCCTGACTGGAAAAATTTTAATTCTTTTTCCACGATTTCCCTGATTTCCAGAGTGGCTGGGAACCAAGTCAAATTAGTTTCAAAATAATCAACATACTGTGAAAAGTGGGCGGAGTTTGGGTAAAATGGACAAGCCGTAGCTAGAAATGTATCCCTCAATTATTGCTAATTCCAGATATGTCAGCTTCTTCAGTGTATAACGAAAATTATCTTGAATATTTTTTAAAGTAATTTGACTCCCAACAGCTTTCAGTAAAATTACTTTCAAGACATTCAACAGGATTCATTGGAATTGATCTATCGGGATTTCTGATATGAACCGTTTGCTTTCGTTCTGCTTATTTCATTCTTCGTGTTGCTAGTCAAGGTCAATGATGCTTTTATTAATTTTTTGATGAAAACAATTTGGCTGAAGATATATAAACGCATTTTGAAAGAAGAAATTCAACATGAAAAGGCTGCTGGAACTACTTGTAAATAACCTAACGGAGATTATATACTTATATTTACTCCAATGGCCAGCTAGAGAATGAATATGAGTGAGGATTGGTCTGGATGGTCAGCATAGCACTGACACATAATTTGGAACTCAAGCTGACATCGGTGGAATTTCGTAAAATAATATCATGCACGGTAGCCTATAGTGAAGTGTAAAATTCGCATGCACAGGGTTCTTCATCATGATTTTTATTCAATCAAGTATATGACGTCATAATCAATTACCTCACATGTAACCTGACGTCACAATCAACTACGTAATGAATGGTGTAGCTATGTCCGTCACAAACGCTTATTTGATGATGGGCTAAGAGTTGGTGTACGAATTGTATGTCTTTACTATTTAATAAACATGTTGTTGAATATTTTGAAACCAATTTGACTGGGCGTTGTTGCCGCCATAGGCGGCAACAGCAACCAGTCAAATTAGTTTCAAAACATTCAACAGCTTACCTATATAGTCTTCTGGAAACTGATAGTTATCGAGTTCAGGGATCAATCGATTCCAACACGGGCGAAGAGTGAGAGGAACTTAGCTAAAGATCATGCGTGGGACATAGCTAAAACTGGATATCTCAATTGCGGGTTGTTCTCAAGCTTGAAGTATTACCTGACAAAGCAGGCTCGCACTAGGTTAGTATGAACTATCGACTACATTGAGTTCAGAGAAGACAAACTAAAAGATGTATGGCATAGATAGAAATTTGGACTCTTGGAGGTTACTCCATCCTTGTTACCCTCGATTTGTGTTAATGGATGGATCTGTTATGTTACTCAATATCTTACAGCATAATCATGTACGTCATTTGTCAGCTGACGTCAGAATCAAAATTACGAAAGTGTAGGAACTGTAGGCCTATTTCTTTGATGCCAGTTACCGTGAAATTCAGATTCTGGGAATTCAAGTATCAAATCGATTCCAACACACATAAAAATGTGGGAGGGGTTTGGCTCGAACTGGACAGGGAATTACTAGAACTCGATCCCTTGCTGCCACTTATTTTTTAAATGCATAGGGTCTACGTACGGTACCCGAATAAACACCTCAAAATAAGTAACCCTCCCCTAAATATGGGCAAATATTTTCTAACATATATATCTGACTGTAACGAAATATCTGACAGGTCATCAGTTTGATTATGGCATCAACCAGTGACAATGATTATTCCATAAGTTGTTGCTATGTCTGAATGCGCATGCACTAAATGCAAAATTGATTCTTTATTGTGGCATTGAACACCAGGACAATGTTATTGATATTGGGTAAATTATGTATTCTGCGCGCAACCCATTATGAGTTTATAGTTAGTTACTGGGTAAATTCTGTATTATGCGCTATAACTTATGTGTTTATTGTGATGGGATAACATTTTATTCTTTCTTCTGTTTTGCAAATCTCGAAATGGGTAACTTTTGCATTTAGCGCATGCGCATTCAGGCAAAGCACGACGTTGGTGTTGGGATAGATCGAGCTTTGAACTCCCTGACTATCAATTTATAGAAAACCATACAGCAACAGTGCCCAGTCAAATTAGTTTCAAAATATTCAACAGCATGTTTATTAACTAGCAAAGGCATACAATTCGTACAACATGGCGGACTAGTAAGCATTAAAGACGGGCTATAACGCTATATCGAATCATTCATGACGTCAGCATACACGTCACTTAGTTGATTATGACAGCATATGATGGATGGATAAACTGGAAATAATCAGCTAAAGGGCGTGTAGGATTACGTCATAATCATTACGTCATAAATTATTCTATTTGGCCCGTCTTTAAACCTTAATCGTCTGACACGTTGTACGAATTGTATGTCTCTACTATTTAATAAACATGCTGTTGAATATTTTGGAAATAATTTGCCTAGACGATGTTGCTGCCATAGGCAGGAACAACGCCCAGTCAAATTATTTCCAAAATATGCTATAACTGACCTGTATAGTTTTCTGGAAATTGATAGAGGTGTGGGCGGAGCTTAGCTAGAGATGGGCGGGAAATAGCCAAACATGGAAAGGTCCGTTGCATTAGGTCCTACTAACAGATATATATTTTTTAAACATTAGCCCATAATAAGGGGGAACGTATTTCTTTTGAGGTGTTGATACCATTATAAAGCGCTTGTTAGTTGTTACATATTCTAATAAATATACTATTATTTTATCTGACTCTGTATATTAAGAGCGCATACCTTTGAGTTTAAAACGCTGGTTCTTATATCTTATTACACCCTACTTTGCTGTTATTACGTCATAATGGATGAATCCCATCTGTCACTCAAGTATATGGTGTCGTAATCAGTTATGTCTCATGTAGACTGACGTCACGGTCATAATTGAAAGAAACACTCCGGCATGCGGAATAGTCCCTAAAGTGCGCGAAGACAGCAGTCTTTGATGGATTTACTATTTAATAAACACTCTGTTGACTATTTTAAAACTAATTTGATTGGGCGCTGTTGCTGCCATTGCAAGTAACAGTAGCACCCGGTCAAATTAGTTTCAAAATATCCAACAGCTTACTTGTATAGCGATCTTGATACTGGGATTCTGGTAATTCAGGATCCGATCGCTCCCAACCCGGGCAAAGCGTCGGCAGGGCTTAGCTATAAATGGGCGAGGCATAGCTAGAAATTGTTACCTCTACTGTTTTACGGCGTCATCATTTTCTGTGGATCAATAGATTTGTGTCAGGGTTGTAGGGGTGTATTTTGACCTGGGTGGGTGGGGGCTAAACTATGGGTGGGGCCAAACCCTAATAGGGGCGCAATGGGGATATACTATGGGAGAGGAAAAGCCCTTTTGCCCCCAAGTCCACACATGCACATAATTATTTCAAGGACTTCTATAATGTGTGTGAGCGTGCGTGCGTGCGTGTGTGCGTATTCGAGCGTGTGCGTGGCCTAGCTGAGCGCGTATGTCTGCGTGATTGAGCATGTTATTAGACTGTATGCATATATAACTTTTTAACTTCGAACGATGATCAGTTCTAAGAATACTAGCATGCTATTCCCTGATAACACATGTTCCTTGGCCAATACTGGGTCGTATTGGCTCGGCGTTGGTCCTGTACCAGCCAAGTAACCTGCGTTATCAGGGCTGGCAATTGTACAAGCACATACGTTATCATGAAATGGCGTAGAGTTGCCAAATTATTGAACCATATAATAAAAAATTTAACTTAATTTTTTATTATAACGGGTTTTGCTAACTACATGGATGCACATCGTCACATTGGAGAATCAGATCTGCATACCCATGAGCTAGTTACGTAAGCTCCGTGACGAAACGGGTAAGATTTCCGCTAATTCGTACTTGTTAATCAAAACATCGATCAATCTAGAGGTTAGAATTAAGAATTACATATGTCTCACCCGATGCTCAAGACAATAATCTTTTTTTTTTAAACGGCGTGAGACAGTAGGGTCTATACCTTCGTCTGTCACTGTCCCGCAGTCAATGCCATAACCAATTTTGGTTTAGAATGGAGGAATCGGTTTTAGCTGTGACCCACTCATCTCTAGCTAAGCTTCACCCACACGTTGCTTGTGTTGAGATAGATCGATCCACGAACTCCATGAATCTCAATTTCCAGAAAACTATTCAGGTAAACTGTTGAATATTTTGAAACTAATTTGACTGGGTGCTGGCGGCAACAGCGCCCAGTCGAATTAGTTTCAAAATATACAACAGCATGTTTATTAAATAGGAGACATAGCCTACAAATCGTACAACAACACATAGTCAGTCATCAATCAAGCGTTCGTGACGAACTTAGCTATGACATTCATAACGTAATTGATTATTGCGTCGTCTTATGTCACGTAGTTGATTATGACGTCATATGATTGATGGATAAACTGGAATAATCCATTACATGGAAAAATGGTCTGAACTCATTGTTGAACGCCCGTGAGTTATTATTCAATTTGCGCGCAGTAATTGAACATGGTAATAGTTTATCCTATGTAATAGCCTATAAGCTACCAATTTGAATTCTTGTTCCAAGACAATTCTGGGTAATTATGCTAACACGCCTACAGAATAATCTCCCTTGGGTGAACAAATTTTAGATGCATTCATTATGTACCAAATTCAGTAACAACCAGGCTTCGAGAGATGTTGGACACTAGTGGGTTGAACTGCCAAAGAAGCCTGAAAGCGCGATGCCGGAACAAATTAGGAAGGAATCCACAGCTTGTAATAGACCTTTCCGGGTTTAGCTATGCCCCGCCCATCTGTAGCTAAGCTCCACCCACACCTCGCTCGTGTTGGGATCGATCGATCTCTGAACACCCTGACTATCAATTTCCAAAAAAACTACACAGGTAAGCTGTTGAATATATTGAATCTAATTTGACTGGGTGCTGTTGCTGCCTAAGGCAGGTAGGGTGGGGTGGGCTACCAGTCAAAGTATTAAAAAGATATTCGTATAGTTGTCTTTATCTGAGATATTGAAATTTCGGTGTTAAACATTCTAAAGGATTTTGTTAGAAAACACACAATTCTGCCCAAGTAAGTCACATCTTGGTGGCGGTTGCTTGAAATGACTTCCTTAGGCCTAACGTTAGTCAATCGGTCACTGAATCCGGATGGTATATTAATACATTAATACCGCGCTCGTGTTGATATCGATGGATCTCTGAGCTTCTTGACTATCAATTTCCAGAAAACTATACAGGTAAGGTGTTGACTATTTTGAAACCAATTTGACTGGGTGCTGTTGCTGCTTGTGGCAGTAACATCGCCCAGTCAAATTAGTTTCAAAATATTCACCAGCATGTTTTGTAAATAGCAAAGACATACAATTCGTACAACGTGTCGGACTATTAAGCATTTAAGACAGACTAAATTGAGTCAGTCATGACGTCATGATTATGACGTCATCCTATACGTCACGTCGTTGATTATGCCATCATATGACGTAATATGATCGATAGACAACATGAAAATGTCCATTAGCAAGTGGTATTAATTATCCTCCCTCCGTCACAGTACGAGTACATTGTATTCAGGGCAACAATCTATGATTGGCCTTGTTAAAAATGTGACCTATAAATCTGGGTGGTCTCTTAATACAAGTGGTCCATATTGTGTGGGCGACGCATTACCAAGTGGTATTAGCCATGTAATGCTCAATTTGCTCATGACAATTTCAATAGAGAGGTCCATTTCTAGGTATGCCACGCCTATTTCTAGCTAAGCTCCACCCCTTTGCGTGTTGGAATCGATATATATATATATATATATATATATATATATATATATATATATATATATATATATATATATATATATATATATATATATATATATATATATATATATATATATATATATATATATATATATATATATATATATATATATATATATATATATATATATATAAATATATACGCTGAATAATGAATTCCCAGACTTCCAATTTCAAGGTAACTATACAGGTAAGCTGATGACTATTTTGAAACTAATTTGACTGGGTGCTTTTAAAGGTTTGCTGCCTCTGGCCGCAACAACGCCAGGTCAAATTAGTTTCAAAATATTCAACACGATGTTGATTAAACAGTAAAGACATACAATTCGTACACTTGCCGGACTATTCAATGTTCATGACTGAGCTCGATACGCCATTCATTTACACATTTTGGATTGTGACGTCAGCGTGTATATGAAGTAATTGATTATGACGTCATATCCTTCAGTTACAGATCGAACCCAGCCATTATCATAGAAAATGACTGTTGAATAAATAGCAAAGACATACAATTCGAACAGCGTCTAGTCAAATTAGTTTCAAAATATTCAACAGCATGTTGATTAAATAGTAAAGACGTGCAATTTGCATACTTGACTGGCTATTCAATGTTCCTGGTGGGGCTAGATACGTCATTCATTACACATTTTGATTGTGACGTCCAGCTACATCTGACCTAAATAATTATGACGTCATACACAGAAAAATCCATTATCATAGAAAATGTCCTATGTCTAATTGCCGTCCAAGAGACCATTGTGGTTTTTCTTTTGCAATTTACTACTGGAATTATAGGATCGGTTATCCAACCAGTTATTCCAGTGGTAAACTTTCAAAACAAGTTCTCCGGTGAGTAGCTAATGCAAATGGACATTTCTCACGATCACCGCAAGAAGCCATTTGTGGTCAGTTTGATAGAGTGCTAAAGTGGACATATAAGTTCCGTTGGCTGTTTATTAAAATAATTAAGTGGTCATCACCGCGCAAACTCTATTACAGTCGGACCAGAACAAATAAGAGAACTCGCCATGAATCACATGCATGAAGATAATAATTATGAGATATCCAGCAATCTAAAAATAGAGCCGTGTCTTCGCGCCGAGAATTATTAGATCTCGTATCGATGGAGATCTCGCGAGACACAGCCCCACAATCCCCTGCGCGAAATGTCCGCGCCTATAGGCAATTCTAGCCAGCAATAAATAGAAGCGTTCCCGCTGGAGCGGGCACGCAATGAAACAACTATAGGCCCTATATAAATAAACAGACACTACTTAATTAAATATATACATATTGTACAAAGCAATAGGCAAACCGCGTCCACAACCGGATTAACTACTGCAAAAGATTGATCCATATCAAGTTATTTGCATCCCCGCCCACGTTCTGAGCGTGTTGGGATCGATGTATGTACTTTGAACCCTGAGGTCACAGGATCCCCTCTTTTCAAGGTGACTATACAGATAGGTTGCTGAATATTTTGAAACTAACCAGACCGGGCGCCATTGCAGTCTACGAGTGCACCAACACCCCGCCGAACTAGCCTCAAAATGTCAACAAAATGTTCATTAGATAGTAATTAACCATTTAAAGGATCTGTAAACTTGACGGACTTTTAAATGACTATGATTGAGTTAAATCCGTCATTCGTTAGGTAGTTTGATTGTGACGTCAGCCTACATATGGTGTAATTGATTATGACTTCATATACTTGAGTGACTGATCGGATCTCACCATTAGAGTTATTTATGAGCAACTATTATATTAGTATACGGTTTTTATAAATCTTACGATGAAGTGTGTAACATTACCTCGATTGCATGACATTAAAAGGACAAATTTACCGTGCTCATTTAAAGAATCAAAGTTAGAACAGCTAGACAACTCAGAAAATAAAGAATCCCTAGCTTCCTGGAATGTAGGACATTCTAAGACAAAGTGTCTCTCATCTTCTACTTTATTTAGATTGCAAAGATTACAGTCGGGATTCTACAGGTATCTATCTATACTTACAGTATCTATCTATTTCGATATGCAGACAGTGAGCCCTGAGCCCTAGCTTTGAAAATTCTCTGAGCTTTAAAACTATCGGCTGTGAGAAAATATAATTTTCAGGATTAAAATTATCTTTAAAAAGCTTTTTAACAGCGCAATTTAGGGGTTTTCTCCGAGTCGGTTATATGCCCTATTCATGCAGAAATGTATTCATTCTTGATGGTGTCCTGAAATAATTTAATAATTTTATGTCTATATAATGATCCCTGGTTTTCCCAGACTCCAATTAGATTGAAATTCGACAGCAGGAGCTGAATACACGCGAACCAATTAGAATCATCTTTTAGTGAATATGTTTGTATGTGTGCCTTCCGTACAATTGACGACGAATCGGCGTTGCATAATCTAAGCCAGTATTTCATGGCTTGTGGGAGAAGGGTTATTAACGCGGGAAATTGTATTTTACTGTTCGCTTTTCAACGCCTAGCAAATACTTAGCAAATTTGATAAGTACCTTCTCCACAGGTATAGAATCGCAGAGTTGAAGAAGGTTAGACTGGTTCAGTCTGCTAGTGTAGAAAGGACTCCATATTTGGTTTAAACGTGATTTATTTTGTTCAGACGGAAGCTCGATAAGACTTAGTCTTATGCATGTGTCTCCAATACACATACAGATTATTCAAAACTTTTTTACAACAAAATGGCGTCAAATCATAATAGTTTAATTAATTGTAGTCTATTAGTGTGCATAAGTGTGTGGATGTTGAGTGTGAGGTGGGGGAGAGTAGGAAGAAAGACCGAGATAGAGAGAGAGAGGGGGAAAAGGGGGAGAGAGGGTGAGAGATAGAGAGAGCGAGGAATAAGATCAAATGGAAGAATAGCAGAGGTGAGCTCTAGGTGCTGCCTTCGCCCCGACCTGTACGTGTTGGCCTGCTGTCCATTTACCCTTAAACTATAAGTTCACGAACGGGAAGCTACTGAAAGCGGTTGGTGTTAACTATGTATTGACATACCGTATTACAGATCAGTTTGTTCATTTGCAAGTTGGCAGTGTAAGTCCCGTATAGAAGCTGGTTGACCGTAAGATTAGCGAGAGAAATATCATTCAAGGCAAGCTGATTTTGGAAAACGACTCTTTGCTCGTTAAAAAGGGCACAATGTAAGAGGTAGTGGTTTGTAGATTCATCATTGTGCCCACAAGAACAACTGGCAGATTCCGACAGAAAGTTGTCAAATAGATGTCGGTTTAAAGAACTACAACCATTTCGGAGCCTGCCTAGCATTATGTTGGCAAACCTCGGGCCGACGTAATACCACTCAGGTGACATAGCCTTCAGTTTGCTTTTAAATTCTAGAAGAGTGACAGAATATCCCACCGGCACAGGAAGCATATTCCAGGCGCGGATGGTTGCTGGGAAAAAGGATCCATAGAAGAGCTCAGTACGCCAGCGGAATGGAAATATTGTAAGGATGGAGTAGCGTACAATAGGCATTACCAGCCTGTTAAAGAGACTATAAGCAGATACTATGTTAGTTCTAACGTTAATAGTTTAGAGCTTGAAGAGTGCTTTTGATGCTTGCTCCTGAAGTCTTGACGCAGTAAACACTATGCCTAGGTAACAGTACGAATGTACTATTTCAATTGCCGATCCATGAAGCAGAAAGCCGTGTTGGATGAGAAGTTCACCAGACTTATTGAAAGCAATTACCTTAGCTTTGGCGAGATTGACTGTCAAGCGCCACTTAGAGCAATATGCGGATAGTTTGTTCATAGCATTTTGAAGGCCTGAGTGTGATTTCGAAACCAGAACAAGATCATCCGCAAACATAAGACAGCTAATATTCGTATCATGCAATGTTATCGGCTCGCAATCGTTGAAAATATCAGGCAGGTCTGCCAAAAAGAGATTAAATAGCAGAGGGCTCAAGACACCTTGTTTCACTACTAATTGAGATGAGATATTATCACTAAGCGAGCCATTAACCGTGACTGAATAAAATACATTAGAGTACATACTTTGTATAACGCCCAAGAAATTACCCCCTATTCCCAGACTAAAGAGCGCTTCTAGAGACAGTCAAAAGCAGCTTTGAAATCAACAAAGCAACAATATAGGCGCTGTTTAGTGTGTTTGTTTATAAACTTATCTACCATAGTTTTTAAGGCGAGTACATGGTCAGATGTGCGAGATCCAGCCGATTTGACGTCTGGGTACGAGTGAATGGGCTTCTGAAAAAATCGATAGCTTATTTCGTAGCACACTGCAAAAAAGCTTACACAGATTGCTCCCTATGACAATGCCTCTATAGTTGCTCGGATCACGCGGACCCCCTTTTTTATGCAGTGGAATTAAAATGTTACAACGCCACGAGTCAGGGAAGCAACCGGAAGTCAAAATAGTGTTAAATGTTTTGCGTAACACGGGTAGTATTTCTGTATGACCAGGCTTCAACATTTCATTTAGAATCGGATCGTCAGTATCGGCCCAGCAAGCTGCGTTATCTGACAGCTGGGTTTAATTTGCCCGGTATCGGGCAAGCATTGGCCCAGTAAGCTGCGTTATCAGGGCTTCATAGTCGCAAGGCCGTACGGGGGGGGGGGGGGGGGGGGGGGGGGCCTGTCTGAAAGTAAACTGTCAAATTTTCCCGCAATCTGGACAAAAGAAGATAATTCACCTATAGCCATAACAAGTCAGCTGGATGCTGGCATAACCCACCAACACACTCCCAGACATAAGACGGACGGACACGGTGGACAGCTGAAAGAAAGTTTAACACCAGGCACATCGTTGGGTGGTGTACAATCGTCCTATCAAGTTTCAAAGAACTCTCAGCGCGTACAGACGGACGGATGTATAATATAATACCGCGTAGCGGGGGGGGGGGGGGGGTGTTATAATTAGCTATCATAAGGGTGAAACAATATTGGCAATAGCAGAACAAGCTAATTATACCTAATTAATGCAAACCAAACTAAACCACGTGTCGAAAAGACCATGAAAGAATTCAAGATAAGAATCAGTGAACACCCTCTGGGTGATTTTATTTTCAGAACACTAATGCGGAAACTACAGCCAATATCTCCATCGAAATATTCCTGCGACACTCGGCTACACGGTACTATAATAAAGCAAATCCATCGTGATTGAATTTGTTCTACAGGACTCAGACAAGCAAGGGTCTACACAATATGACAGAACAAAGGATCAGGCTTTCCAACTCTTATCAAGCAATGGACCGTTCCAATTTTAGCTATGTCCCGCCCATTTCTAGCTAAGATCCAACCGCAGCTCGGATGTGTCGAGATCGATCTATCGCTGAACTCCGTTACTATCAATTTCCAGACAACTATACAGGTAAGCTATTGAATACTTTGAAACTAATTTGACTGGGCGCTGTTTAATAAATAGTATAGACATACAATTTGTACGTGTCCGACTATTAAGAGTTAAAGACGGGCCAAATAGAATCAATTATGAAGCAATGATTCTGACGTCAATTATGAAGCAATGATTATGACGTCATCCTACTGCCTACTTAGCTTATTATGACGTCATATGACGTCGGATGATAGACTCTGGAAAGGTAAATTCGGATAGCAAGCCCTCATTTCATTAGGATGATAACATTAGCCACGCGTGGTGGGTGTGTGGTGTAATCGCAATGTACATCTCTCTATGGGAACATTCATAATTTTCTGTTTTGATGGATGATCTGCTTGGCAAACCTACGGTAGACCTAGTAATGCAGGATTATATCGTGTTGGATAACGTCATAATCAATTACGTCATGAATGACGCAGCTTTGTTCGTCATGAAGATTTAATTGATGAGGGGCTAAGCGTTGTTGTACGAATTGTATGTCGTTACTATTTAAATAACATGTCGTTGAATATTTTGAAACTAATTTGACTGGTCGCTGTTGCTGCCTAGCACAAAGTCAAATTAGTTTCAAAATATTTAACAGCTTACCCGTATAGTTTTCTTGAAATTAATAGTCAATGAGTTTGAGGATCAATCGATGCCAATTCGGGCTAAGTGTGGAGGGAGCTTAGCTAAAGATGGGCGGGGCATAGCCAAAACTGGATTCTTCCCATGAGGAGTCCGTTGTTGATGTTATCTGAGCCTTAAGCGTGGTCATTCTTTAGGGCTGTTATAGAGGTTTTAACCGCTGCTTCTGTTATTTGGTTTTGCAGTGGTTTTGCCTGGCTATCAAATATGGCAGTGGCTCTTCGTCGTCTGTATCGGTGAACTCATCGTTGAACCATTCTCTGAGTGTCCCTGCTTTTCTCTCGCCCACGCTGTTGATGTGTCCATCAGAGTTGTTTACGGAATGTTATTGCGGAGGCTGTTTTTCCGAAAACTAGGTGAACTAAGATGGTCACCAGGATAATCTGCCAATCAGGTTCTCTCGAACAAACTCGTTTCAGCCATTGGCCTAGATGAAGCTCCTTGAGTTTCAAACCAATCAGCCAAGCTGTTTCAGATATGTTTATAAGCAGAAATGTAGTTGCAATGCAAAACAGAGTCTTAATGTTGAAAAAAACGTTTCTACCAAGCTCAGAGTGACCTTGACCGTTGATATTTTGACCCCGATGTCATTGTATGATGCTGTGTTATTATACGGAAGAATGTGTCCAAGTTTGGGTCCACTATGCTTAACCAAAAATGAGATATACAGAAAAATTGAGATAAACTCAGATTGGACGACGACGCCACAACCGCTGCCGCCGGACAACATGCAGGGTATCACAATAGCTCGTTTTACTTCGTAAAGTCGAGCTACTGAAGCAAAATCCAAGATGGCCACTGCCATCGGCTTCGTTTGAGCAATCTTGGTCTTCTATGACACAAGGATGCCTAATGACAATCTATGTTGAAATAGGCCAAGTGATTCTTGAGTTGTTTAAAGTTAGTTTTCAACAGACGGTCGCCATGGCATAAGTTCACTTGCATTTTCCAGCCACATGAGCTAATAACATTAAAATTACACTTTTTCTGCAACAAGAGGCCCAAGGAGGGGGCGGGGTGGGGGGGGGGGGCTCTATCGCTCACCTTGGAACATCTCCCCTATAAATTGCTTATAAGTAGAAGCCTAAGGTTTGGTTAGAACTGTAACAACAACAAGGATGTGTCCTACATAATTTGATTAAAATCGGTCCAGTGGTTCTCGAAGACATTTTAAATTTCCTATTGCTTTAGTATGGGAAAATGATCCAAGATACTCGCCAAACCGTTCATCTGACAGTTCGAGTGGCAAATTTGAAAGCAGCATTCTAAAAAACATATATAAAAACAATTTTGGTGTCAAAATCCAGAAAACAAAAAATCCAGTATGGCCGTAAAACATCCTACATTTTGATTGGTCCACCACAGCCATGTTTTCTTACATAGATCCCCTTGAAGAAATCTCAATAGCCCTTAGTGCCTAATTAAATCTCTTAAATTTCAGCCCGATCCATTCAGCGGTTTTGGGTTGTTTTCGCGAGAACTAGATATTCAAAAAACCCCACCAAAGCACTTGACCAATCAAGTTCCCTTGAACAAACTTGGTTCAGCTGGTGCCCTTGATGATTTTTCATGAGTTTTGTGAATCGATCCCAAAAAGCGGTTTTGGAAAAGACTTAGACATTTCTAAAATTCAGCCAAAATCAAAGATAGCCAAATTGGCCGATCGGCTTCATTTGAGCAAACTGTATGCCCTAAGGATGCTTCCTGACAAATATAATTGAAATTGGCCCTGTGGTTCTTGGGAAGACATTTTAAATTACCTACTGTCTTATTATGGCATTTTTTTACCCGGAAAATGATTCAAGATGGTTGCCAAACTGTTTAGCCGACAATTTTGAGTGGCAAATTTGAAATCAGCATACCCAAAAAAACAACAATATAAAACCAATTTTGGATTCAAAATTCATCAAATAAAAAAATCTAATATGGCCGCCAAACACACTACATTTTGATTGGTCCACAGCAGCCATCTTTTTTATAACGTATCAACTTCCGTTGAAGAAATTTTAATGGCCCTTAGGCCCTAATCACATCTTCCAAATTTCTGCCTGATCTATTCAGCAGTTCTGGAGTTGGTTTCGAGAAAATTATGTCATCC
This sequence comes from Chaetoderma sp. LZ-2023a, assembly GCA_034401795.1. Taxonomy (NCBI): domain Eukaryota; kingdom Metazoa; phylum Mollusca; class Caudofoveata; order Chaetodermatida; family Chaetodermatidae; genus Chaetoderma; species Chaetoderma sp. LZ-2023a. The sequence continues at coordinate 33,746,719 of CM067365.1, read as the reverse complement.
AAAATGGCCGCCAAATCATTTGTCCAATCAAGTTCCCTTGAACAAACTTGGTTCAGATGTTGTCATAGATGATCTTTCATGAGTTTTGACCAGAAACGTGATCTTTTCAAATAGCATCAGTATTTGTCAGCAACATGACCTGTATCAATGACTCTGCTGAAAGAGGAGTAGCATTAATAGAACAGTTCAAGGAAACAACAAAAGATGAAGATCAGAAACAATATTTGCTCCAAGTTGTTGAAAAGCATAGAAGGGAATTTACTAGTTGAAATCGTGATGACATTGCTAACATATAGACTACATGTAGATTGTAGGCTACATTCACAATCTAGTAGGTGATACGATAGCTTTCATACGTATAAACACTTGTGATATGTGGTTAATTATTTGGGTTGATTCAATACATGTGTCAATGTTCCCCTACAATAGAAATTTATGTGTAACGTAAACTGCTTCCATGTTTTAAACCCATTCCTAGACATATAGATTCTGTATAACACATATGGCTGATTATTGCAAGACTATATATATGCACATTGTGGAAATTTACAAATTGGGGGGGGGGGGGGGGGGATGGGACCTCTAAATCTTTTCTAAATGACCCAATTTTTTGCATGCAATATTATTTTATGATAGAGAAGGTTTTTAGCTGGTGAAACTTTGTGATTTTAAAACTTTAATTTTTTGGGGGAACACCCTAATGTCTAATCATGAATTCAGAATGTCTGCAACCTGACTAGGAAGAGAAGGGGGGGGAGCAAATTTCTGAAACACAAATATGCTTCTATTGTTTTTACATGTTGAATACTTTTCTGAGTCTCTAACTGTCAAAATTTCACAAGGAGGAACCCCTTGCAAATGGGGGCCGGGAAGGGTGGGGTGGGGTGGGAGCTTTATGATAGCTAACTAATGGTAAATGAATATATCTCGAAAGATTAAAATAACTTCTGACAATAGGCCATGGACCTGATGATTAATTACACATTTAACACTTTAACACTCATATCAGCCAAAAACGACTTCCGCAGTGGTCTGGAGTATTGTCCATTTGCAGACCAAGAGAAGACTATTTTTTAATATTGACCACAGGAATGACTGGCTCAATAACCGAGTCAGTCATTCTTGTGGTAAATTTTCAAAAATAGACTTCTCTTGGTCTGCAGAGATCTTCCGGCAAAAAATATTAATTTTACTGAACAAATGTGAGGGGGTTAACCCTGTTTAACACCCAGGCTGGCCAAAAATGGCTTTGCAGTGGTCTTGGTAAATGTCCATTTGCAGACTGTTTTTGAAAATTTATTACTGAAATAACTTAAAATTTTCTTGAAAGCTCTTGTTCAAGACAATTTCAATTATCGCAAGTGATAAAAAAGTGTGCCACCATTGCTGATAACAGATGGACAGACAGATGGAGGGAAAATGGATGCATGGACAAGCGTCGTAATAACTCAATTGCCTGACAAATCAGATGAGCTAAAAATCAGAAGTCAACCTATAATAAGACTGCCGCAAAATTAAATATCACCCCCTCCTCCCCTCATTGGCTACAAATCGTAGATCAAAGCTTGAGCATGCTTCACAGTGCCCATAGTAGTCTTACATTTTGGATATTGGTCCGATATGGTTCTAATTTTAGTGTTCTTTACTACTTAACTTTAAATTAACAGAAAACATGAATTCAACTTCAACAACACACCAATTAAATTTATTTCTTAAATCTTTAACATAATTGTAACTTTTATTATTATTATTATTATTATTATTATTATTATTATTATTATTATTATTATTAACTGTCTCAAGCCTTAAGTCCTAGTATATGAATTTCATGTTTCTGCAGCCTTTGATAATCAAGCTGGATAGAAACAGCTTCTGCACATAGTGGTCTTGAAAAACGACCATTTGCAGACCAAGAGAATATTTTTGAAAATCTAGCAGTGGAATGACTGGCTGGCTAACAGTCATTCTAGTGATAAATTTTCAAAAAAATAATGTTCTCTTGGTCTGAAAATGAACATTTTGTCCAGAAAAATTTAAATTATCTTACATAAATTTGTGGGTGATGGATTAACCCATTCAATCCTGAAATCCTAATATATGAAACAATGCAGAATATTCTAACAATAGTTTGAATGGACACTATTGCTGCACGCCTAAGTATTCAAGTTAAATTATTTTGAAACGCTTCGATAGAATATTATAGTGGCTAATCTGAATTTTGAGACAATGGAGGAATCCAGTTTTAAAGGAAAGGATCAGAGAACTAACATGTGCTCTTGAATGACAGCTTTATATAATAATCAACCTATAGATCCCCTACCTAAAAAACAGAAATACATCAGAATAATTAGAAACAAGGCAAATCAATAAATTGATGCATGCTCCCCGAAGGCATACTCTGCAGAGAAACTGAATGGATAAAAGCAAAATCTAAGTGTCTCTTCACTTTGCTTGGCACCATATGAAAAATACATATAAAAACTTTGTTCAAAATGAACAGAGATATTTTCTGTAATAATCAATACCAAGTTTGGTGACCATATGTGAGTCTTGAAACTATGGGCCGGAGAAACATTTTGTGATATTCAGTCGACCATTAAAAGTAGGTCAGCATGACCTACTTTTCATACTGTGCACACCTTCTCCCTAAGATGCATCCACATACCAAGTTTGGTGACCATATGTGTCTTGAAACTATGACAAGGACAAACATTTTCTGTGATATTCAGTCGACCATGAAAAGGTCAGCATGACCTACTTTTGACCTACCTTTCTACTTGGCACATCCCCCTAAGATGCATCAACATACCTAGTTTGGTGAGCACATGTGCAAGTCTTGAAACTATCGCACGGACAAATATTTTATTTGATATTCTGTCGACCATGAAAAGTACGTCAGCATGACCTACTTTTGACCTGCTTTTCATACTCCGCACACGATCTCGCTAAGATGCATCCACATACCTAGTGTGAAAAGTCTTGACACTATGCCCCGGACAAACTTATATATGGTGAACGGATGGACGGATGACGGACGGACAAAGCGGCGACTATCCGCTCCCACAAATTTTTTTTCGGGGACCATAAAAAGCAGCTAAATGTCACTCTGGTGTACTAACCCTTTAACCCTCATATCAGCCTAAAACAGCTTCTAGTGGTCCGAGAAATGTCAGTTTGCAGACCAAGAGAAGGCTATCTTTGAAAATTTACCACTGGAATGACTGGCTCGATAACCAAACCAGTCATTCCAGTGATAAGCTTTCAAAAATTGTCATCTCTTGGTCTGCATTTTTTTTAAAACAAGAGGCCCAAGGGGCCTGTGTCGCTCATCTGGAGCACTATGCATTTTTGTCACAATTGTTTGTGGGTGGTTTGTGGACATTTTTGCCCGTCCAATATGGCCGCCAAACACGTTACATTTTGATTGGTCCACTGCAGCCATGTTTCTAAAGTAGCGCCTTCCCTTGCAAAACTTTAATGTTACTCAGTGCCTAATCACATCTCCCAAATTTTGCCCCAATCCGCTCAGTGGTTCTGGAGTCATTTTGGCAAAAATTAGGTTATCCAAGACACCCACCAAACCATTTGGCCAATCAAGTTCCCTTGAAACAAACTTGGCAGGAGCAAACATGCTCTTGCCCTAGATGATATTTCATGCGTTTTGAATTGATCGCCCAAGCTGTTTTGGAGAAGATTTTTAAAGACATTTTAAAGCGGCCAGTTTTTTGACAGATCAACTTCTCTTGAACAAACTTTGATGGCCTTTAGTCCTTAATCATACATCACAAATTTCAGCCTGATCGCTTCAGCGGTTCTGGGGAAGTTGTTTTTGCGAAAACGAGGTCATCCAAGATGGCTGCAGAACCATTTAGTCAATCAAGTTCTCTTGAACAAACTTGGGTCAACTCTTACCATAGATCATATTTCATGAGGTCTGAATTCATAGACATTTCTAAAAATGAGCTGAAATCCAAGATGGCCACCGGTCAAATTGGCCAATCGGCTTCATTTGAACAAAATGGAATCTCTATGCCATAAGGATGGTTCCAGCCAAATATAATTGAAATCGTCCCAGTAGTTCTCGAGAAGACATTTTAAATTTCCCATTGCTTTAGTATGGGAGCTTTTGGCGGGAAAATGGTCCAAGATGGCCCCAAAACCGTTTATCTGACACTTTCGAAAATTGCAAATTTGAGATCAGAATACCCAAAAACCTATATAAAACCAATTTCGGCCTCAAAATCCATCAAATAAAAAGATCCAATATGGCCGCCAAACATGCTATATTTTGATTGGCCCACTACAGCCATGTTTTTTTATGGATTAACCTCTCTTGAACAAACATTATTGGCGTTTAGTCCCTAATCATATATCACAAATTTCGGCCCGATCGCTTCAGTGGTTCTGGGGAAGAGGTCGTTTTTGCGAAAACTAGGTTATCTAAGATGACCACTGAACCATTTGGTCAATAAAGTTCCCTTGAACAAACTTGGTTCATCTCTTACCCTAGATCATATTCTGAATTGATCCCTCAAACAGTTTTGGAGAATAAGAATTTTAGACATTTCTAAATATTTGCCAAAATACAAGATGGCCGCCGGCCCAATTGGACGATCAGATTCGTTTGAACAAACATGAATCTCTATGCCCTAAGGATGCTTATATAATTGAAATCGGACCCATAGTTCTCGAGAAAACATTTTAAATTTCCCATTGTTTTAGTATGGGAGCTTTTGGCGGGAAAATGATCCACGATGGCCACCAAAATGTTTATCTGGCAGTTTCGAAAATTGTAAATTTGTGATCAGAATACCTCAAAACACATACAAAACCAATTTCGGAATCAAAATTCATCAAATAAAAAAATCCAATATGGCCGACAAACACGCTATATTTTGATTGGCCCACCACAGCCATGTTTTTTGACGGATCAACTTCTCTTGAACAAACTCTAATGGCCCTTAGGTCCTAATCATATCTGCCAAATTTCGGCCCGATCCCTTCAGCGGTTCTGGAGGTCATTTTCGCTAAAACTAGGTCAACCAAGATGGCCGCTGAACCATTTGACCAATCAAGTTCCCTTGAACAAACTTGCTTCAGCTCTTACCCTAGATCATATTTCATGAGATTTGCATTAATCCCCCAAGCGGTTACGGAGAAGATTTTTAAAGACATTTTCTAAAATCAGCCTAAATCCAAGATGGCCGCTGACCAAATTGGCCGATCGGGTTCATTTGAACAAATTTGGATCCCGATGCCATAAGGATGCTTCTTGCCAAATATAACTGAAATTGGCCCAGTGTTTCTTGAGAAGTCGTTTAAAGGAAAAGTTGTCGGACAACGGACGGTCGCCACGGCATAAGCTCATTTGGCCTTTAGAGCTGAGCTAAAATTTGAAATTTTCTTTAACAAATTCAAGGCTTAAAGGGGTAACGAATAATGCAAAATTCAACAATTATCTTGATGCCTCATATGTCACTACATGAAATAATCTGATCTGCATACCCATGAGCTAGTTATGCCAGCTCCATGAGCAAACAGGTAAGGATCGTGCCAGGTCGTACATTTTAATCTATGTATCGATAAATCTAGAGGTTAAAATTAATAATTCTAGGTCTCACTCAGCGCTACATTCAATGTTTCAAAACCGGCCGTATAATCAGAGGTAATATACTGTCCTCTATCAGTCAGTTACCCAACCTTGCATGATCTAGAATCACATGATCAATTACCTACCCTGAGCACAGCAGTGGTCCAAACAAATAAACCGGAACAGCTGAGTAAATTTAGATCATAGGTGTCTAATTACTATTTGTAAATTAGAACTAGATTACTTGGTAGATGACATGTCATCACAGACCCCTACTTTCACCATTATGACCATTTGAGCACACAACATACACACCGCATGCGCGTGCGTGCGTGCGTGGAGCCAGATGTAAATTTCCTCTTCCACTCTGCAATCATTTGGGCAACTCACATACCAGATTTGGTTGAATTTCATTCCAGAGTTTAAGAGTTGCATTACAATCAATTTCTTGATCATTTAACAGCCCGCACCCCACCCACCACTAACTCCCCTGGGGTTAGAGAAGAGGTAAATGTTCCCTTGCACTCTGCGATCATATGGGTAACTCGCATACCAAATTTGCTTAAATCATAACCAGTGATTTCTTAGGACCTGCGCTACAATCAATTTCCTGACCCTTGTTCCCACCAACCCCTTTCAGGGCAGAGTCAAGTGTAATGTCCTCTTGCACTCTGCAATCATAAGAGTAACACACATACTAAATTTGATTGAATCCAATCCAACAGTTTCCAAGGAGTTGCATTGCGATAAATTTCTTAACGTTTTGATCCACATACAAACCCGGCCCCCAGCCCCCCCCCCCCATCCCCCATCCTACACCCTTGGGAGCGGAGCCAAATGCACATCCTTTTGCACTCCACAATCATGTGAGTAACTCACATACATGTAGCAAATTTGGCTACAATCATTACCATGATTCTGATCTCCTCATACACCTCACCACTACCCCACAGTCGCAGAGTCAAATGTAAATGTCCTCTTGCACGCAACTCACATACCAAATTTGGATAACGTCTGTCCCAATTACAACAGCGCGCGCGCACGCACGCACACACCGGCCGGCATAATACCAACTTTTCTTTAAAATATGTGCCGATAGAATTATGATCAACAGGCGCTCAACAGTATGCTAAGAGTATTCGCTCATAAGTCTAGACAACTGGGTATGCCATTTGTGTGAGGCCATATAAATAACAGATGAAATTATGCTGTTTTGAAGAACAATAAATTGAATGCCGAGTGAGACGTATGATTCTTAACCCTTATACTGATGAATGCCCCATATCTCATTTTCAAGGCCACAATACAGGAAAACTGTTGAATATTTTGAAATTAATTTGACTGGAAACTGTCTATCTTACGAACCCTTTAACTTTCACAGATTACAAACGACAAAATCTTTATGATATAGAGCATATTCTGTTGGATATTTTGAAACTAATTTGAATGGGAGCTGTTGTTGTCTATGGTATGTGAATGGCAGCAACATCTTCCAGTCAAATCAGTTTCAAAATACTCAACAGCGCTCCTGTATATCTGTCTTGACATTAAGGCACTGGAATATCAATGGTTAAAAGTTTTAACCCTTTAATGACTACATTTAATAAAAAAATAAAGTTATTTTGCTTATTAAATGTCCATTCGCAAACCAAGAGAAGACTATTTTTGAAAATTTACTACTGGAATGACTGGCTCGGTTATCGAGCCAGTCATTCCAGTGGTAAAATTTCATAAATAGCCTCTTAGTCTGCAAATGGACATTCCTCAAGAGTGTTATAGCTATTATATTAACCCTAATCACATTAATACTTAAAATAATTGATACAGGGTCCGTAGAAGAATGTCTGGTGTACATTTGCCAATGTTTTTGAAATCTGTTGCTGTCACATTAGATACCAACAGTTTACAGTAATTTTGCTTCCAGAATGTACACCAGCTAACATACATGTATGAAATTGACTTTGGGAAGTTGATATTTCAGTGGTCAAAGGGGTTTCAGGACTACAAAGCAGATACACATTCTTTATCATTAAATAAGGTTTAGGAATGTTTTTAATTTACTTTGCTTGGAAGTTTCTGCTGTCTATATATATATATAGAATATGAAACGTATTTGAAAAAGCATTTGAAAACCATTTGAAATTTCACATACTTTGGCAAAAAGTATTTAAATGCAAATGCAAATAGTTGTGGTTTGAAATCTTCAAATGCAAATGCAACTAGATTGATCATGTCGATGAGGCGTCATCGCAAATCCCCATGTTCACAGCTTTGAACTTTTGACACACCCCACAAACCACCCCGGGGGTGGGGCCAAATGTAAATGTGCTCATCCATTCCACATTGATATGGGTAACTCACAGACCAAATTTGGTTGAATTCCGTCCAATGGTTCCGGAGCAGATGCATTAAATCAATTTTCCCAGGTTAAAATTTGACCCTTTGACCCCTCTCCCGCCACTGGGGGCGGAACCAAATCTAAATGGCATCTTGCACTCCACAATCATATGGGTAACTCAGATATCAAATTTGGTCGAGTTCCGTCTAACGATTTCAGAGGAGTTGCATTACAATCAATTTCATGACCTTTTGACCCCATCCCCATCTCTTGGGGGCGGGACCAAATATAAATGCGCTCATCCACTCCACATTAATATAGGTATCTGACATAATAAATTTGGCTGAATTCCGTACAACAGTGTCAGAGGAGTTGCATTACAATCAATTTTGTTACCTCTTGACCCCACCCCACCCACCCCCAGCCCATTTACAGGGCAAGAGAATGCAATTTTTGAAAATTTATCACTGGAATGACTGGCTCGGTTATCGAGCCAGTCATTCCAGTGGTAAATTTTCAAAAATTGTATTCTCTTGGCCTGTAAATGTACATTCAGGAAGACCATAAGAGAGGCCGGTTTTGGCCGGTATGACCATTACAGGATTTAACTACTAGTCTAAGTTGTCAGTTGCATCCAAACAAATATGACGCACAAAAATAGTTGTGACATAATCGGCTTTGTTATGTCAAAACTTTGAGACTGACACCCAGAATGACACAACGGTACACTAGTAGCATGTCTCAACTCAAAACAGCTCCCAAAGTGGTATAAAATATAATTCCGGATAAAAATATTGATACAATTCAGTAGCACTATCATTGCAATTATATCCATGTTTTAATGTCTAACCGCTACAAGCCACAATACAGTAATTTCAATATGCAATAAAACTGGGCCTTCTGAATATTTTGCAAATAATTTGAGTGAAAGTTGCTGGTGGCTTAGTAACCAACAACCTTCAACCAAATTATTTGCAAAATATTCAGCTAGTCCAAAGCCAAACCCAATGGAAAATGTAAGCTGCAGAAATTCAGCAGTCAAACAGTTCTGTTTATGTAGTCAATAACAATCAAATAAGCACTGATGGCATGTCACCCAAACCCAACACCGTTACACTGAGCAAAGAATATGAAAACGAAACAATGATTTTCAGGGAAGATAAATTCGGCTGAAACACAATCATAAGCGAGGTGTTGTACCAAAGTATTCATCAAACAAATTTGTACAATATATCTTGAGGTATCTTTTTCCGGAAGACACATTTGACACTGATAACCAACCAAGGTGAAGAGAGAGAGAGAGAGAGAGAGAGAGAGAGAGAGAGAGAGAGAGAGAGAGAGAGAGAGAGAGAGAGAGAGAGAGAGAGAGAGAGAGAGAGAGAGAGAGAGAGAGAGAGAGAGAGATACAATGGCATAGAAATATTATCTTACAAATCTGAAGCGACTAACCCTTGCCACTCTGATGTCAACATTCTATTTTCTTACGGTGCCATTAGCAAAGAAACTGGTGTACATTTTTAAACAATTTTGGTGGACGATGTCGCATGCAACATCTTCCAGCAAATCTGTTTTAAAATGAACACCAGTTCATATTTTAATTTAATTTGCAAATTTAAAATTTTGACATCAGAGCGGTAAGAGTTAATCCATATCTGGTATTTTAAACATTTATGAGCAGTTTGACAAGGAATTTGACATTTTCCCATGGTCAGTGTCCATTTGCATGTCAAGAGAAAACTATTTTTAAAAGTATACAACTGAAATAACTGGCTCGATTATTATCGAGCCAGTCATTCCAGTGGTAAAATTTCAACAAGAGGCCCAAGGGGCTTGACGCTAAGCTGCCTAAAACCAATGCTCTAGAGCACACTATAGATCAATAGCATAGATCTATGATGATATATGAGGCAAACAAGTTTAGTACTGATAGACTTAAACCTTTGTCTCATTTCTACTTCGTGGGCGAGACAAAAATTGGTCTATAACCTCGACGTTTTTGCTTACTGAATGTCCCTTTACACACCAAAAAAAGGACAATTTTTTTTATCCATTTAGCATTGAAATGACTGGCTAAGTTATCAAACCACACATTACACTGTTAACCCGTTAACACTTACCACTCCGATGTTCGAATTTTTAATTCTCAAATTAAATTAAAAGATTAACTGGTGTACATTTTTCAACAAATTTGGTGGAAGATGGTGCTGTCGAATGACCTGGTAAATGATAGAATATTGACATCGGAGTGGTATGGGTTAAAATTCACATCAACCAAAAAGGGTTCTGCAGTCAGACCAAGAAATAATTTTTCAAAATTTACTACTGGAATGACGAGCTCAATAACCGAGACTCCCGAGTCGGCTATTTCAGTGATAAATTTTCGAATAACAATTTCTATGAGAAGTTGAAATTTGAGGGTTAACGGATTAAATTTACAAACATAATCTTCTCTCGGCCGGCAAATGGACATTCCTGAAGACCATTGTGGTCGCCGGTTTTAGCTGGCTTGACCATTACAGGTTTCTATTACTACAGCATCTCAAATTAAAGCAACTTCACAAATTCACAAGAAAGCAGTTGACCTGAAACTGGATTAGGATAAATCAGCATCCGTTAATATCATTTTCAAAATATTCAACATAATATTTCATAAATCATAAAGAATTTGTAATATCTGGTCAATAAATATAAGGATTTGTTAGTTGATCTATGTACAATGTGAACATTTTATTAAGTTTATACAGTGATGTTAATGCTTATATAGTCAGTTTCTAAAAGGCAGGAAGACGTAACCATCAACACTGGAATGACTGTTTCGGTGCCAGTAATTCCAGCGGTATATTTTCAAAAATAGTCTCCTCATTATCTGCAAATGGACATTCCTCAATACCACGGTAACAGCTTCAGTGATAACCCTTACCACTCCGATGTCAATAATCTATCTTTTACTGTGTCAATAACAAAGAACCTGGTGTAAATTTTACAACAATTTTGATGGATACGAAACTGTAACATTCTCCATCAAATTTGCCGAAAAATGAACACCAGATAATCTTTTAAAGCTAATTTGAAAATTTACAATTTTGATACTATCAAAGTGGCAATGGTTAGTGTTCATGATCAAGACGCTGGTAACCCGGCTCTGCAGTGGCTTTGAGCAATAGCCATTTAAAGGCTAAAAGGTAGCCTAGTTTTGAAAACTTACCACTCGAAGGTCCATTTCAGTGGCAAATTTTCAAAAATACTCTTCTCGTGGGCTGCAATGGATGTTCACTAAGCGAGAATTTCCAATAAATACTTGCCCAATCCTGACCATTAACCCTCATATCAGCCATCATTCCAATGGTAAATTTTCAAAACTACTCTTCTCTTGGTCTGCAAATGGACACTTTCTAAGAGAAAATCAAAATTTTCTTGAACAAATTCAAGGGTAAGAGAGTTAATTGATAATACAGTAGTTTCCCGTCTGTGAGACGGTCAGTTTGAGACAACTGTGAATGCAATGGATGAATACACTTTTAACTATGCCCCACCCATTTCCAGCTAAGCTCCGCCCATGCTCTGCCCATGTTGGGATCGATCGAACCCTGAATTCCCACAATCTCAATATCATGGTAACCATACAGATAAGCTGTTGAATATTTTGTCTGCCCACTGCAGAAACAACGGCCAGTCAAAATAGTTTCAAAATTATTCAACAGATTGCTTATACTTGTAGACATATAATTTGTACACCTGATGGATTAGTATCCCGTTAACACTCACACCGGCCAGAAACAGCTTCTGCAATGGTCTTTGGAAATGTCCATTTGCATTTTGCATACCAAAAGAAGATTATTTTTAAAACTTTCCACTGCAATAACTGGCTCGGTTATCGAGCCATAACCGAGCCAGTTATTCCAGTGGAAAGTTTTCAAAAATAATCTCTTGGTCCGCAAATTGACATCTTCTATGAGAAAATTTAAATTTTCTTGAATAAATTTGAGAGTTAAAGGTCTAAGCATTCATGACAGACTTAGATACACCATTCATTACATATTTTCACTGTAATTGATTACATGACATCATATGTACATGACTGACAGATTTGATTCATCCATTTCATTGCGAATTCTCAGTAAAATGGTCTTAACAATTTAATATTAAAACTTAGTCCAAAAATTTTAATTTTCTCGGAGTGTCCATTTTTTGAAAAATTACCACTGGAATGACTGGTTCGGTTATCGAATGGTAAATTTTCAGTCTTCCCTTGGCCTGCAAATGGGCATTTCTTCAGACACTACAGAAGCTGTTTTGGCCAGCCTTAGCGTTAAATCGTCAATATTTGCAAGAAAGAAAAACACAAGTGTAAAGAAAATGTGTACTGTCAACCTTGATGCATAATCAATTCTCAATACAGTGATAAAGGGGAATAACTCTCACCTTAATTCCGTACAGTAGATTATCTTGCATGTATCAGGGAGAGTTATCTACTCTTGAATAGAAAAACACAAGTAAGATTAACTGTCTGAATGCTGTATGCAAGCCACCAGACAATAATTTTAATGGCCACTAACACTGGACCTGCCGAATATTTTGAAAACAATTTAGCCAACAACTTTCAGTCAAACTGTTTTCAAAATATTCAGCATATCCAGAGTTAAACCCCATGGAAAATGTAGTCGGCAAAGATTCAGCAGGCAGACAGTTAAAGCAATTGTTTAACCCTTTAATGGTCATGGCTGCCAAAACTGTCCATTACAGTGTACTTGACAAATGTCCATTTAAAGACCAAGGTTATTTTAGAAATTTTAACACTGGGTTCTCATAGCTCGATAACAGACCAAAACATTTCAATGATAAATTTTCATAAATACTCTTCACTTGGCCTCTTTATTTTAGGCAACCCATTTCGGTTTGCATAACCCTTTTCAACATATTTATGTACAAAATACAAACACGCCCGTAAACCCATGACGCTGCACCGGGAAAATTACGTAAACTTTGTGTGAATAAAAAAATAGGTTACACAATTTCTACAGGCCTGCAAGGGCTATTCACTAAACAAAAATTTAGATTATGTTGACCATTGTTGATCATTACAAGGTACATTATTATGCGTATAATATATGGCTGCCAGATCCAAAAAGAAATTTGTAATTTTAATTTTAAAGTGAAAGGCAAATTCACTGGGTTTTTTTAAATGTTAAACATTTTAACAATTAGAAATGATGGATGTCTCTTCTTTCACAATAGCAATATTATTAGCAATTCGACTCATAAGGCCACTGATTTTATCCGCACCCAGATCTTTTGCCCATGTCTCCTGTAAATAATCCTCGACTTTCTGTCCACTCTGCAAATATTCAGCTCCTGGAACGTGAAACTGCAAAATTAAAAGAACATTTTTGAAATTAGCATTTTCATTGTCTGCAAATGAATGGAGCAACATTCCTGCTTCTGGGTGCAACTTGTTTAAATTTGCGATACTCGCCGCACGAATTTTCTTGGAATCAAATATTTTATTTAGATATTCATCCAGCCGTAGCTTCTGTTCATCTGGCAATGCATTTTGGAATTGCGTGACATCGACAACTTCAGCAGACGCTTCACCCGAAACCCGGTCAGTAAAAGCCTTCAAAATTTTCTGCGTGAGACAGGCTGATGTCGGTCCCGAACTAGGCATACTCGCCAATAAGATGACAGCAGGATAGGCTGGATTATCATTTAAAAGAACCTGTCGGGTAGCAGCATGAAATATTCTCCACATATTTCTGTCCTGTGATGTAAACTCAGCCTTAAGCAGAGATAAATCACTGTTAAATTCATCAAATCGTTTCTCAAACTGATCTTTAAACACAGGACTATTGGCATCGCGAAGCCACCAAACCAGAATGCCTCCTAGTGCTATGAATAGCAGTACTAGTAGGCATAATATCCATCCACCTCTGTTCATGGTATCAAACTGCTGCGTGATAACACCTGAAGTACATCTACCCTTACGATCATCCGACTCTTCAGGAACACGACTATAATCTGTATGACCACCTCTATTAGTGCGTCGTCTCGGGGATTGTTTCTCAGCTGACACAGGAGATATATTCCTGCGTGTTCTACGAGGAGAACCAACAGCTGATATACCACTCGCGTTAAAACTATCCATTGTATCAAAATGGGTGGATGATGTATCTGTGGCTGATGCGTAAGCAGTACTATTCATTCTATCATCATCACCATCTTCACTATCATTATCATCACTCTCTGATGCAGTTTCAACTGACATATACCGTTTATCGCGTCTCTGTGGATGAGGCGATCCTTTCATTGGGGATGCATGTGATGAATTTGAGGAGCGTGTGTTCGACTTCCGAGGCATGGCAGTTATCGATCTGAAAAAAGTCAAATAGACTAATAATAATAACATGAATACCGAGTGTGAAACGTCTCACCTGCATCGATATGGATATTGTTGATTGCCAAAATGAACAAGATGCCCCCCCCCCCCTTAGGGGCTGGTCATACCTATAACGGTTATACCGGCCAAAACCGGCCTGGCCTCTGCCATGGACTTGTTGAATGTCGATTAACAGGCCAAGAGAATACAATTTTTGAAAATTTACCACTAGAATGACTGGCTCGATAACCGAGCCAGCCATTCCAGTGACAAACTTTCAAAAATTGTATTCTTTTGGCCTGTAAATGGACATTTAATAAGAAAATAGTTTAAAATATTGACCATTAAAGGGTTAAGAATGTCATATACTTACCTCTGGCGTATACTTTATGCTCACTGTAACTTTCTGTGAAAGGAATCTTATTTTAAAATTTTAACCTTGACAGTGGTGGTGATCTTTAGAGTCCTCCTATTCATGTATTGAGTAAGGGGAGGCTACTCTCTGCAACTCCATAGTCTCTCTCTGCCATTAGGCATTAAGAGCCCTATCGTAACTTACTTGCATTACTTTCCTTGTGGCGGTTATCGAGCCAGTCATTCCAGTGGTAAGTTTTCAAAAACAGTCTTCTCTTGGTCTGCAAATGGATATTTCAGAAGACCACTGCAGAAGCCGTTTTTGGCTGATATGAGTGTCAAAGGGTTAATATGGCATAGCAGATTTAAGTCAGATCTAATTTATGACTCATTCTAGTCTTTAATGAGGGGTGGCTGAGACTGGGACATATAGAGCGGATGTACGTATCTAGGGTATTCTTAAAGCATACAATCAGCCCTTAAAGGGGCATCTTGGTGGTTATTAACCATTTAATGGCTTCTGCAGTCAGGGACAGATCTAGCTTTTGCAATTTGCTAGCCACTAGATTAGCCAAATACCATTTTTGTTAACAAACTAGTAAATATTTTAGCCCCATCTTTACTTCAATGTCACTTATGAACATGTTTGCAGTCAGTCATTATCAATTGATACTATCAATTTTACAGTCCAGAGACAACCGAGTCTTACTATATAAGAAAGGTCTTGAATATTTTGAAACTAATTAGACTGAAACCTGTTGTTTCTTTAAAAAATTCAGCAACTTAAACAAGAATTTTTGCTTTGCAATTGAAATGCTGGAATTAGTCAGGATATCTGCCAATCAAGTAAATTTGAATGATTTTAATAATTAGCCAATGACTTAGTCATTCCGCTTTTCATTCGGCAAAAGTCAGTTTTACTCGCATTTGGTTATTGACCAAGTGGGTAGATCGGTCCTTGGCAGCGGTCTTGAGAAATCTCCATTTGCATTTTGCAGACAGATGACTATATTTTTTTAATTAACGACTAGAATGACTGGCTTGGTCTGCAAATTGACAATGGCGATTTCTCAAGACCACTGCCAAGGACCGATCTACCCACTTGGTCAATAACCAAATGCGAGTAAAACTGACTTTTGCCGAATCAAAATTCTGAATAGAAGCTAGTTGTGAATTCTACCATGATTGAAGGAAATTGAAGGAAATTTCAATTTCCCTTTCTCCGAGATCTAACAATACTCACCATTCTATTACTTCTGATACAAGCTATCCTGGATAGCTGGCCCTAGGACTATAGACTTAGTAAGCTTTACCGGCTCCTGGAACCAGGTACTCGGCTTCGAACTGCTGAGCACCCGTTTGCCATGAAGCTCATATTGTTTGCCTAGCCAAAAAACAAGAGATACCCATGGCTTGCCTCCGTGGGGCTGGGAGGCAGGGTCCGTAATAGAATGGTGAGTATTGGTAGATCTCGGAGAAAGGGAACATGAAATTTCCTTAATTCTCCTTCGATCAATACTCACCATTCTATTACTTCTGATATACACCAGATTTAGACAATAACCTGGTGGGAAGGGGCAAGCCATCAATTGCTACCTTTGCCCCTTGGAGAAAGGGAGAGAACTCACGAACATGCATCTCACCTGAAACACAAATATGCCAAGAGGGTTAACTGCTCTTTGCATATATCAGCCTGGGAATGAGCATGAATATATAAGATGAATGAACATGATATATAGACATAATACAAAAAACTCTCAATCTTGAATTACCTCATGATATTTGGATTCCAGACGTGGAGCCTCCAAACATTCACTTATCCGGCCATCAGTGACACAATCTGGTTGACATCCTCTCGCTTGACCATGTCTGCTTCTTAATTCTTTCTTACAAATGCCAAAAATGGGAGAAGAGCAATGTGGTCGTTTAACTATCGTTTCAAAACAGCTAAAGTGAGTGGATTGGCGGAGTCTGACACATCCCTCATGTAGTAATCCGTGAAAGAGGACTCACAGTTCCATTATGCAACAGCCATGATGTCCTCTAACGGAACACCATTGTAAAGGGCGGTCGAGGCGGCTATTCCTCTAACATCGTGTGCCCTTGCGCATTGCACCTGCATCGTGTGCCCTTGCGCATTGCACCTGGTGCCCAGTCGCAATCTCATGGGTAGTCTGAATGCATTCGACTACCCGACGAGATAGAATCCATGGATGCGGCGCCATATGGCTTCTTATGGAAGATCCACAGATGTCTATCATTCGACCGCAACGAGTCTATCCGTTTTTTGTACTTAGTCAAAGCACGGACTGGGCACCAGACACTGGCATCACGATCAAACCTAGTTAGTTTCGGTATAATGATCGGTTTGCCGGGATATTTCAAAGATTGATTCTTTGACATAAACTCTGCTCTTGGCAGTAGACGCAGACCCTCTCCGGAGACAATAAATCGGTCCCTCTCTGCTGAAGGTGCATGGATCTCACTGCGCCTTCTAGCTGAGGAAGCTGCCAATAGAAATACCGCCTTTAGAGTCAAATGCTTTAGACTAGCCGAATGCAACGGTTCGAAAGGGTGCTTGGCCAGTACATTAAGCACTAAAGATAGACTCCAGGCTGGAATGACTACCGGTTGTCTCGGTCGGACATTGCTCATTCCCTTCACCATCACATTTAACTGGGCCACCTCTGGACTATCCCTGTTGGCTAGACAAGGGATAACTGATGCCAAAGCTGACTTGTATCCAGCAATTGTGACAGGAGCTAGTCCTGAAAAGAACAGCTCACAGAGAAAGTCTGCTATTTGCTGAATAGTGGATTGAAAGGTATCAATACCCTTTCCTTCACACCAGTCTGCAAATTTGTTAACCTTGTTGTTGTATGACTTGAAGGTTGACCTCCTCGCAGATGCGATGAAATTCGCAGCTTGTCAAGAAAAATGTTCTGACGTGGAACGTTGTTTGATAACATCCACGCAGTCAATTTGAACATTTCGGGATGCTCGTGTAGGAAGCGTCCCTTGGCCTGGGAGATTATGTTCGGAATCTTGGGCAGCTGCACTGGATTTTCCACCCGCAGATCTAGAAGATCTGTGAACCACGACCGGCTGGGCCAAAATGGCGCTATTAGCAGGACCAGGCACGGTTCCTCCCTGACCTTCACCAATATCTTCGGCAGAAGAATGGTGGGTGAGTACGCGTAAGCGTGCATCCCTCTCCAGCTTATCACCAGAGCGTCTGTATCGACGGCATTTGGATCTGGAATCGGCGATACATCAGTCATGATTTGAGCATTTTCCTTTGTGGTGAACAAGTCCACGTTGGGTTTGCCCCAATGCTCGAAGATCCTGTGAAGAACTGGAGGGTTGAGAGACCATTCTGTTGGCAGAATCCTCTGTCTCCGAGACAAAGCATCCGCCAGAATGTTCAATAGCCCAGGAATGTGAGCTGCTTTCAAAACAACCGAGTAATTCCTGCACCATTGAATCAAGTGCCACACTTTCATACAGTGTGGGTGACTTGGTCCCGCCTTGGCCATTTATGTATGATACTACTGTCGAGTTGTCCGCCCGTATCAATATCGCCTTGCCCCTGACTTTTGGAAGAAACTTTTCCAACGCCAGTTCCACTGCCATCATTTCCAACAGATTGATATGCAGCTGGCTGTCTTAGAGAGTCCATGTGCCCGAGACCTGGTGTTCGCCCAGGCAAGCACGCACATCCCCCCCCCCCATCCCTCCAGCGCTTCATCCATGTACACGGACAGCTGGGGTTGGGATAGGTGCAGCGAAACTCCTACTAGGAGATTCTGACGCTTTTTCCACCATACAAGATGCAACATTAATGGCTCCAAAACTGGCACCAGCTTTGACAGGGGTTCTGTTCTCTGTTTCCACAGACATCAGATACAACTGGATAGGTCTTCGCATCAGAGCAGCGTACAGGATTACCTGGTCCATGGAGACCATCATGCGCAGCATCTGAAGAAACCGCCTCGCCTGAATGTGGTTTCCCAATCGAAAACTCTTGAGGATGGCTAACAGACACACCACTCTGGGCTCTGACGGGTAAACCCTACCCTCCTCGAGATCGAACCGCATCCCTAAATAAACGAACTGTCGAGTGGGTGTCAACTCAGATTTCTCCTTGTTGACTATCCAGCCTGGATCTGAAAGCAACTTCAGTCAGAGCAGTATCCACCTCTAACTTGGCTGGCGTGTCTGCCTTGATAAGCCAATCATCTATGTAGATGTGAAGCGCCACGTTTTCTCTTCTGAGAAACGCTGTCACCGCAAGGACCACTCTGGTGAAAATCCGTGGAGCTGTCGAGAGGCCAAATGGGAGGACTACAAACTCCCACACTTTATTCTGAAATGCAAATCTCAGAAACCTGTGACAATGCCTGTTCATTGGAATGTGGAAACATGCATCTTTCAGATCGATCGATACACACCACATTCCCTTCCTCAATCCTGCCATTACCCACCTCGGAGTTCCCATCTGAAACCGAGGCGTATGGATAAACAAATTTAATGGCCTGAGATTGAGTACGGGTCTCCACCCCCTTTGCTCTTGGGGACAAGGAACATGTTTGAATAGAAGCCTGGAGTGTTCTGGTTTGCTGGTTTTATTGCTCCCTTCAGAAGCAAACCTGACACTTCGTTTTGAATGGCTTCTAACTTGTCTGGTTCCCTTGGTACGGGTGTCCAGACAAGTGCCAAAGACAGATCTTGTGGTGGAAAATCCCACTACTCTGGCATGTACCCCTGGGATAACCATCCCAGGACCAGACTGTCTGATGTCACACCTCGCCAAGCCTCGATGCAACTCATGAGCCTTCCACCCACTATAGATGCATTGACGCCTAATGCGGGTGTCTGGCTCGCGATCCGCTCCCCCCCACCCCCTCCGCCTTCTCTTGACGAGAGAACCATTTTGGTCTTGGCTTGACCAGTCTAACTGGCACCACTGTTCCTGTTGCACAGGTGCGGTCCAGGCAGATACGAAGAGAGCCCTCATACCCTCAGGTACGATCCGCTCCCTTCTTTCTGCCCTTTGAGGACTTACCCTTCCCCTTCCCACCTCTCGGGCGGCCAGTGGCAACTTGGGTTGGATAGGAGCCTCCACAACCTTCTTGGCCTTCCTCGCCGGAGGCGGCTGAGAAGACCCAGTAGAAGCAGAAGCAGCACTAGACTTGGCTTTCGCCTTGCTTTTATGCTTCTTCTGCTTCTTAGAAGGTTGCCCGGTTAGTGGCTTGGCTACAGCCCCTAGTGCATGCGCCTGTCGCACTAGTTCCAGCTGCAGATTCACCGCTAACCGATTCTGCGCGATGCTGGCAGTGTCTTCTAAGATGGCCCGCGCTTGCCCACCAAAAATGCTAAGGCCAGTAAGGGGCGTCCCAAGAAGATACTCCCTAACAGCAGTAGCCGGACGCATATGGGATTATGGTCAAGGACCATCGGTCTCCTAGACTTCGTCACTCGCGCTTGCACCCTTGCCAATGCATCCATAGACAGCACCAGGCCATCATTGACACACGATAGCGCCACAGGTGGCACAGGGTGGCCTGCCCCCGCTTCAGCCCACACCGACTGAAGAAGGCGATAAGAGTGATTGCCAGCACTCATTGCTGCCCTCACCCCCTCATCGCATAGGTACAGGACTTTATCATGATGCCCCTGGGACTTGTCCACCAACGCCGGGGCGGGGAAACCCGCTCCAGCACTCTGTACACCCAGCGATCATCCTCGGTGACCGCTGGAACAACACCATATCTGTCGTATTCCACCTGTGGGATACAACACCTCGCCCGCACCTCCCTGGAGGCCGCAGGGAGCTGGCCCTTGGTCAGGAGCTGCTTGCTATAAATAGCATCCAACAACTCCATAAACCTTGGATCCAGTCCAACAGACTGGATCCGGCCTGCGGGCAAGATCCCCGTCCTAAGCAATGCCACCGATGGATGGGTGCATCCTCTTCGGTCGTGGTCGAAACCACAGACGGGTCCACACCGGCTAGCCAAGCCAGAGCCTCCGACCAGTCTGTCTCTGAAGAGGACACTCCCGGGAACACGTCACCCATTGACGTGCTCACGGCCCTACCAGCAACGGCCTCCCGGCTAGGAGACATTGCTGATACGCCAGGAACTCCGGTACCGTACGTTTCCGCCGCCACCCCATGGAAAACACAAGTCTATGGAGTAGGCCCGCATGGAAAACCGCTGGACCAGGCGAGATAGGTGTATACCACACCTGGCCAGCCACACCCGTCACCGTGTCGGGTAGCGGCAAACCAACCAGCATGGGACCGGTGCCCGGTACCGGAGTGGCCTCAACCACGGGCGGAGCCGCTGTCCTGGCTTGCGCCAAGCCAGAAAAATGGAAGGCGGTTCCGTCCAGGATGGAATCGACCTCCATGCTCTCCACCCGCGGCATCTCAGGCCGCAGCAATATCTCCTCCTCATCTTCAGACTCCGAAGAGTCGTCACAAGACGAAAAAACACTAGAGCCATCCTGGCGGACAGCTCCCATGCCTGGCGGACCGGCCACCGCTACTGGACCACCCGGAGGTGGCCGCAGAGAGACAGAACCCATCAGGCCGGAGCCCGACGGGACTGCCAGGGAGCCGTACGAGACGGCTCCCTCGGTGGCCAGTCCAGAACTCTGTCCAAGTACAGGGTCCGTACCAAGCACGGGAAGCAACTTTCGGAAGCAGGGACAACACCAGCGTAGGCAGGACGCTATGCAAGAAGCCTTGCATAGAAGGTCCAAACCACTCCGGCGGTGCCATCTCCGTAACCTCTGAACCAGGAACCATATCGCATAGCATTCGGGGTATATTTACTAATCAATATAAATTGTACTTCTAACAAAGGCCAAAAATGATATGTGAAGAAACAACAAAATGTAAAAAAAACTGCTATGGCACATGGTAAAACTGCAGCCCACACATCTAAATCAAGAATTTTGAAACCACATGCTAACATGCAAAACGTGAAAATTCCAAAGTTTTTCTGGTACCAATACAGTACGCAGCACCCAGAATCAGATGCGCGAATTAATGAAACATTTTCTTCACATAAAAATCCGAGACAACTCGGGTGTGACGTCACCCGCTCGGATCATACGGAGAACGACATCAGCCGATTTTCGTGTTAACCACCGTATAGCCAACACCTTATTTCATATCTGCCGATCGCCTGTTGGAGTTAAAGGAATGCGATCAATTTGGCATATTTCGTTGTTAACACACGTCCCAGATTCGGGGTCAGAAATTGGAACATGCGACACAGACAAAATTTTCAAGACCTAAGTCTTTTAACTATGGAATAACATGGAAATATACAACCTGGTTATCATCGGCTCCTTCCATGGTAATCCAAATAATCCTTAGAGAGCGAACAGAAAGCTTTCACAATCACAGAAAGACTTAGAAAACTTTAAGACTTCCAACTGCAAAAAAAGCTATGCAAAAAAGAATGAGCTTCATGGCAAACGGATGCTCGGCAGTTGGGAGCCGAGTACCCGGTTCCAGGAGCCGGTAAAGCTTACTAGTTCTATAGTCCCAGGGCCAGCTATCCAGGATAGCTTGTATCAGAAGTAATACAATGGTGAGTATTGATCGAAGGAGAATTCAATTTCCCTTTCTCCGAGATCTAACAATACTTACCATTACATTACTTATTGATAATACAGCTACCCTGATAGCTGTGCTCTAGGAATCTAGATTTAGAAAGCTCTACCGGCTCCTGGAACCGGGTATCCGGTTCCCAACAACCGGGTAGCCGCCAGCCAGTCGCCATATTGTTTGCATAGCTACCAAACAAGAGAACAACCCATGGCTTGCCTCTGTGGGGTTGTGAGGCAGGGTCCGTAATGTAATGGTAAGTATTGTTAGATCTCAGAGAAAGGGAAATTGAAATTTCCTTCATTCTCCTTCAATCAATACTTACCATTACATTACTTATTGATAACACCAGATTTAGTCAGTAACCTGGTGGGAAGGGGCAAGTCATACAAAGCCTCTAACTTGCCATATGGAGACCTAGAAGGACTGACACGCTTGGGACGGAATCCATTCGCATAATCGCTCCCCCACCCACTTTCTCCTAAAAAGGGAGAACTCACAAACATGCATCTCGCCTGAAACACAAATGGGCAAAGAGCGTTAACAGCCCTTGACAACACAAGCTGTCTCTATGGGGACTGACACGATTCCATGCCCACTCCCATTGATCCAGCAACACAAGCTGTCTCTATGGGGACTGACACGATTCCATGGCCACTCCCATTGATCCAGCAACAACCTACACTTGTACAGTTAATTATAAGTTCGCTATCGCATTATGACAACTTAAGATAAACACAATATTTGTAGACAAACTACTGCAATGATTATATACGTAAATAAACAATGGCTGTCATACTATCCTTGCATTAATATTCTTATATCTTTGGACTGGAATGGTTTTCACACCCAGTCCTTAAAACAGGCATTCTCATAAGGGTCTTTTTGATGGTATAGACCCACAAAATGCAGCTTGGGACCCCCAAAATAGGTGCAGTGTGTCCCATGGGACCCCTGTATATCCTTCATGATAGTTAACTACAAAGTAGTTTTATAGGTTTTTGTACCCAAATACCTACAAAATGGGACAATAATTGATAGTTTCTGAGTCCATGGAACCCTCTAATGTTATTTGAAGAACATGGGGGGGGGGGGGGGGATGGGGGAAGGGGAGAAGCGGGACTAGAAGGACAGCTCCTATCCAATATGGCTCATTCCTAAAGGTTCCATGGTGTGGAGTTGGTGTATCCAGTATTCCTCCTGATTGAGGTGTTAGTGTCCACATCTGGGTCTCCTCTCAGGACCTGTATGATGGGGAAGGAGACATGTTCTTTTCCATGGTTTGGAGTGTTGAAGTGGTGAGCTACAGGAGTCTCTATTGTGAGAGATGTCCCTGTAGTGTTCTTGGACCCTGATTTTAAAGGTTCTTTTAGTTTCACCTACATATTGTTTGGAACAGTGAAGGCAGGTGATAAGGTATATCACATTGCGTGTCCTACAATTTCCTATAATTTTGGCTATAAATCTGTATCCTGTGTATGAGCTGGTGAGTGACCTGGTTTTGGTCATCTTGCGGCATGCCGCAGTTGCGCTGGGTGCCGACTAGTAGCGGGTTTAGGTGAATCAGGGTGGGGGGTGGGGGGAGAGACGGGAGTTTGGCTCTGATTAGTTGGTTCCCTATGGTTGAGTTTTTTCTATAGCCAAAGACGGGTTTGGTGGCAAAAATGTTTCTGCCTTTTGGGCTGCTTGTTAAGACAGGCCAGTATTGGCTGATGATGGTCTTAACATGGATGGATGTCGGGTTGAAATCTGTAATGAGGATACATTGGTCGGGGTAGGACTTTTTTGGTGGGCTAGGAGACAGGAGAGATTTCCTGTCTTTGTTTGCCGCCGTGTTTTGGGCTTGTAGAAGGATGCTGGTAGGGTAGCCGCACGCTCTGTAGTGTTCCACAAGGAGGTTGCTTTGGAGAAGAAAATCTGTTTTTGAGGAACAGATTCTGCGTAGTCTCAGCATCCGGCCCAGAGGGCTTGCATTTTTGCAAGCCTTGGGGCGCGCTGATTGGTAGTGTAGGTAGCCATGTGTGTCTGTCGGTTTAGTGAAGAGGTTGAAGGTCGTGGGTTCATAGTCCTTTCTATGGACTGTGGTGTCCAGGAAGGAGATGCTAGAATCAGAGATTTCTGAGGTGAATTTAATGAAGGGATGAGCTGTGTTCATGTATTCTAAGAAAACTTGCAGTTTGTCCCGGCCTTGATCCTAGACCATGAAAATGTCGTCTATGTACCTTAGGAAAAGCTTGGGTTGAGATGGTGCATTGGCGAGGAGGGATTCTTCCAAGATGGACATAAAGATACAGGCATAGGTGCAAGCAGTTTTGCTGCCCATGGCTGTGCCCCCTACTTGAACGTAGTGTTGTCCATTAAAGGAAAAGTTGTTCCTTTCCAGTACCAATCTTGGGAGACTGAGGAGGCCTCTGATTGTTAGGGGACCAGGGAGTCCGTATTTTAGCCAGAATGTATAGACTGCGGCTAGGCCTTCCCTGTTAGGGATATTTGTGTAAAGAGATGTGACGTCCATGGTGACTAGCAGCGTTCCTGGGAGAGTTACGCCATATTTTTCCACCCTGTTGATGAAGTCAGTGGTGTCCTTTACATAAGAGGGAATTTTTGAGACGTGGATTTTTAGATGTTCGTCCACGAAACTACTGATAAGTTCAGTAGGGCAGCCATTGCCGCTTATGATGGGCCTGCCTAGTGTGGGCTGGCCAGGTTTAGTTTTCTGTATTTTTGGAAGGAGATAGAATTTGGCCGTCCTTTGTGGGTTGAGTATCAATCCAACCGCTCTTCTGGGATTTCACCATAGGACACTAACTGGTAAACTCGTTTTTCCACTAAGTTAGTGAAAAATTGTGTATTGTCCCTATCTACCGGGTCGTAGAATTTGGTATCCCAAAGTTGTCTGGTGGCTTCCAAAATATAAGACTCGCGATCCCAGACAACTGTTGCCTGGCCCATGCCAGCCCGTTTGATGACTACGTCTGTATTGGTGGCTAAGTTATTTAGAATCTCGCTCTGTCTGTTCGATAGGTTACGTTGGGTGGGCTTTGGAGGGATGTGTGTGTTTACATCGTTGAGGATGGCTTTTATGAAGGCGTTCAAGGCTGCATCTCTGCCTGGGCTTGGCGTCCCTTTGGTGTTCCCAAGTGGGCCTGGCGTGGTGGGGAACCAGTCAGGTGGGTAGGCAAAGTAGAATTTGAGTCTGAGGGACCTGAAGAATCTGTTTAGATCTTCATGTAGATGGCCTAGATTTGGGTTTTCAGGGGTGGAGCTGAAGCCCAGGCCCTTTTCCAATACTCTGATGGTTTCAGGGTCGAAGGGGAGGGAGGAAATATTGAAAACAAACATGGAGGTGTAGTTTTCAAAACTCTGTATTGTGGTAAAATTAGAGTTATTATTAAAATTAAACAGGTTATATGGTTTATAGAAGGCAAAAGAACCGGCTATATGTGGTCCTTGGTTCAGAGGTATTGCAGGTTTTGGAGACGCTGTAATAGCTGGATGGCGTCTGAGATGCCGGATGCACCCTCTCCTTGGGAGTACCTGTTGTCCTCTGGTGGGCCCTTGAAGTGGTCTGGGTCCATTTCTCTGATTTCTCGTTTGGTATGTATTGATTCTTGGTGCCCTGTTTGGCCCTCGTCTGTAACTGGTGTGACCTCTTGATCCATTGTTTCGTGGCATGGTGGCTCTTTTTCTGCGTGGGCTTCTTGACCTGCTCCCTGGGTATTGGCGAGACCTCGTCGCCGTGATGGTGACGCCTTTCTCTCCTTCTTGGAAGGCGTCTGTGTTGCTGCTGGTGGCCTGTGAAAAAGCCGTTTTGAAGCCATGAGTGACAATTTGCAGTCCTTCGCATTTTTTCTCTAGGAATCATTGGACTAGGCGTGCGCTGTCCATTCCTTGTCGCCGTTAGTTAACTATATTCGCCTAGTCGAAAGTGTCTTTAGACCTATTTTCATCTTAACCAATCAGATTTGAGCTTCGGGAATTCCATTTTTACGACGGAAATTCATTAATTTGTTGAATAAAACATCGAGAACGGCATAAAATACCAAGTTAGTGCTTGGTGTATATGTCACATGACTTTTAGATCACCTTATTCCATGCTAGTGGCGATCAGTAATGTCAGATGTTCCGTTTGTGCTATGAGCCATGATTTTCATAAGGGTTGAGTTTTCGTGACAATTACTACCAATTTGAAAAAAACATCTTATCCTAAGGTCCAATCCCCTAGACAATATACCGTGATACCGCAGTATTTTCCTAGAGACCGTTATCGTCTACACAAATCCAACATCGGCCAGCTCTAGTCAAAGGGCTACAATCAGATAGATTTTTTATGATTTAATAAGTTTGTGGAATGTTTTGAACTTAGTGTGCTTGGAAGATCCTGCGACCTATATATATTTATATGAAAGGTATTTGAAAAAGCATTTGAAAACTATTTGAAATTTCAAATACTTTAGCTAAAGTATTTAAATGCAAATAGTTGTTGTTTGAAATCTTGAAATGCAAATACTTGAAAAAAGTATTTAAATGCAAATGCATCTGCATTTGACCCCAGGTCTGATTGTACCTATCTATTTTACCGGCACTAATAAGAGGGTCATTTTCTGGAAAAAGTTGTTTGCCAGCATCGTTGACTTACTTATTTATAGCAAAAAGTTGTATCGCCCCGAGAACATGGAACCCGCGAGAATATGAGACGGGGGTAGAGCTGGGCGGTATTTATATTTACATGACGGTATCGGTACCATGAAAGAATACCGCGGTACCACGGTATACCGTCATCTGAGCTTGAGGCATGCCACAAAATTAGAACAATTTTTTCCATTTCCTTTTCACTGCCATCTCCAATCAACGGTAAATATAGGTAAAATAAATAAATCGGCTTCCTGATTTAGAGAAGAAAAACATGGCTATTGCGACTGTTTAGTTTCACGATTTTATTAGGTCACTATTTTTATTGATGTAATATCATTCACGAGGAATATCGGTCAAAGGGTGTGGTCGACTCGCTAACTATTATCGGCTGTTTGAGACATTGGGGTGCACTATTTTCAATCTGGATTGTTCTTGCTAGTAATGTGTGCGACCAGCAAACCGTAAATTTTATTTTGGCAGTCGAGCGCTTTGATAAACAGAGTCCAGACAAAATCCGCGAGTATTTAAACGGGGCGAGTGTTGTACTCTTTTATTTCTGTTGGAGTCGTATATTCTGTTACTCGCGAAAACAGGCCTATACACATACATATAACATGACATTGAATATAGCCGATTCCAAAGCTTCTGATAATTACCAAGTACCCGATGTGCAAACTCGTTACTCGCCATGCTTCACGTGAACAATGCGTGTAAAAAGCTATTTCCGCGAACTTCCGACGTGTAGCCAGTTGAAAAATAAATTACAAAAACTAAACCACTATAATTTTTAGGTGTCGTTACTTAAACTGGATTTAATCCGTAAAGAAATATCTTAAAACAAGCCAGAAAAATAATAAATAACGACTTCAACGCTGCTCGTTGTTAATAAATTAGCACGTGATCAACACGGCGCTAGCAAATACTACAAATTTTCATTGATAAATTCAACATAGTAATGTATTTTCCCACGGTCTAATTCATGAACAACCAATCAGATACGTCTTTGCGAGATTGCTGTTGTGTTTGAATAGCATGCAGTTTGTATGTTATTTTGTTATTCTAGCGTGTTTGTTCGGTGACAAAATGCTTGGAGTAATAAATTACAAATAATAGAAACGGGAATAGGGAATATATTATAGTGTAATTACTACTGGCGGACGGCCAGAGAATGAGTTTAGATGTGTTAAATAAAGCAATTTTACCGCGAGACTTTCAAGACGTACGTTTGACATACAATTCTTCCTGTCATTATTTTGTAATTGATGTCTTGATGTTTGTTTTTACAACGACCCTTTCATCTCAACTCGGCTAATAGTTAGGGATGCCTGTATTTTTGGCACTATTAGCACTTATTTACCGTTGGTCAAGTCAGATTTTATGAATATATTTCTCAAATATTGCTCATTATGGACGGTATTCACGGTATTTGGAAATGTCAACGGTCACGGTATCGGTTCACGGTATACCGCGGTCCTCACGGTACTACCGTCAGCCCGCCCAGCTCTAGATGGGAGTATAATGGAAACTGGTACAGGCTCCAAATTTTCTGCAATGCACAGGAACAAAACTTGTCCCGCAAATCAGAGAGTATAGCTACACAGAAAGACTTGAAGTTCTAAATCTTAATATCACTGAAATATAGACAGTTTCGAGGAGATTTAATTGAAACATTCAAACTCATCAGAGATCTATATAACGTTGATATGGCCTACTTTTTCGAACCATCCAGTATTAGACAGACCAGAGGTCATAGGTTCAAGCTCAACATAAAATGCAGCAACAAAGATATTCGCAAGCACTTTCTCACCAATAGTGTGGTACCACAGTGGAATTCGCCAGCTACGATAGCCGAATCAACAGTCGAATCATTCAAGAACAAACTAGGTTCATAAAATTTTACAGTTCATATATTATAACAATGCGAGATACATATATATTACAGGTTAGGAATGATGTGATAACAAACCCTTTCCCTCTCTCCCGATACATTTAAAAGCAATTAATATGGTGACAATTTTCATACCTATTCCATAATTCATGTTTTGATTTTTTTTACAAATCATATAGGCCTACATACATTTGAAATACATACAATTAGAAATTAGGAACAATGTGAATTTCACACCCCTTCCCTATCTCAAACCACAATTAAGCAATTCAAATATACATGTGGAATACATAACTTTAGCTTTTTGGAACGATGTGCTTGCACACCCATTCCTGTCACAGAATACAACTATACTGGTACGTACCTAGCTGTTACATACAATTAGAGCTTAGGAACGATGTGATTTCACACCACTTCCCTATCTCATTTTACAGTTAAGCAATTCAAAAGCTACCTATGGAATATGTAACTTTCAATATTAGGAGTGATGTCATTACACACCAAATCCCTATCACACACTACAGTTAAGAAATTCAATACACACGTGGAATACATAACTTTAGCTATTAGGAACGGTGTGATTCCACACCCCTTCCCTTCTCAGAATACAATTATACTGGTATGTACCTAGCTTAAATATAAATTACATAGTTATAGATATTGGGAACGAAGTGATTACACACCCATTCCTTTCTCAAAGTACAATTATACTAGTAAGTAAGCTTATATAAAATACAGTCTAGACATCAGGATCGATGTGATTCTACACCCAATCCGTGTCTCATTCTGTAGCCTCCAACTCAATGTATCTGACTTAGAGGGCATAAGCTGCATCATGATCAAATTTCATTTCCAAGTTGTTCCAGAACTTGTCGAGACTGCTCTCAAGACATTTGACGCTCGGCACACTTACAACCTCCTGTTAGTCCATTCGAGACTGAAGGAAATTGCAATTTCCCTTTCTCCGTGATCTAACAATACTCACCATTCTATTACTTCTGATACAGCTAGCCTGGATAGCTGGGCCCTAGGACTATAGACTTAGTAAGCTTTACCGACTCCTAGAACCGGGTACTCGGCTCCCATGCCATGAAGCTCATATTGTTTGCATAGCCACCAAACAAGAGATACCCATGGCTTGCCTCCGTGGGGCTGGGAGGCTGGGTCCGTAATAGAATGGTGAGTATTGTTAGATCTCGGAGAAAGGGAAATTGAAATTTCCTTCATTCTCCTTCGATCAATACTCACCATTCTATTACTTCTGATATACACCAGATTTAGTCAGTAACCTGGTGGGATGGGGCAAGCCATCAATTGCTACTTTTGCCCCTTGGAGAAAGAGCTAGACTTAAACTTGATTAATGGAGACCTAAAAGGACCATCAAGTTAACGGAACCGAATCACATTCGCATCACTGCCACACACCCCACCCCACCCTTTTTCTCCTAAGAAAACGGAGAGAACTCACGAACATGCATCTCGCCTGAAAACACAAATATGCCAAGAGGGTTAACTGCTCTTTGCATATATTAGCCTGGGAATGAGCATGAATATATAAGATGAATGATCATGATATATAGACATAATACAAAGAACTCTCAATCTTGAATTACTTCATGATATTTGGATCTCAGACGTGGAGCCTCCAACCATTCACTTGTCCGGCCATCAGTGACACAAACTGGTTGATACCCTCTCGCTCGACCATGTCTGCTTCTTAATTCTTTCTTACAAATGTCAAATAAGGAAGAAGAGCAGTGTGGTCATATAGCTATCGTCTCAAAACAGCTAAAGCGAGTGGATTGGCGAAGTCTGACACATCCCTCATATAGTAATCCGTGAGAGGACTCACAGTGCCATTGTGCAACAGCCATGATGTCCTTTAACGGAACACCATTGTAAAGGGCGGTAGAGGCGGCTATTCCTCTAACATCGTGTGCCCTTGCGCATTGCACCTGGTGCCCAGTCGCAATCTCATGGGTAGTCTGAATGCATTCGACTACCCAACGAGAGATAGAATCCATGGATGCGGCGCCATATGGCTTCTTATGGCAGATCCACAGATGTCTATCATTCGATCGTAATGAGTCTGTCCATTTTGTACTTAGTTAAAGCACGGACTGGGCACCAGACACTGGCATCACGATCAAACCTACTTAGTTTCGGTATAATGATCGGTTTGCCGGGATATCTCAAAGATTGAATCTTTGACATAAACTATGCTCTTGGCAGTAGACGCAGACCCTCTCTAGAGACAATAAATCGGTCCCTCTCTGCTGAAAGTGCATGGATCACACTGCGCCTTCTAGCTGAGGAAGCTGCCAATAGAAAGACCGCCTTTAGAGTCAAATGCTTTAGACTAGCCGAATGCAACGGTTCAAAAGGGTGCTTGGCCAGTACATTAAGCACTAAAGATAGACTCCAGGCTGGAATGACTACCGGTTGTCTCTGTCGGTGATTGCTCATTCCCTTCACCATCACACTCAACTGGGCCACCTCTGGACTATCCCTGTTGGCTAGACAAGGGATAACTGATGCCAAAGCTGACTTGTATCCAGCAATTGTGACAGGAGCTAGTCCTGAAAAGAACAGCTCACAGAGAAAGTCTGCTATTTGCTGAATAGTGGATTGAAAGGTATCGATACCCTTTTCTTCACACCAGTCTGCAAATCTGTTAACCTTGTTGTTATATGACTTGAAGGTTGACCTCCTCCTCGCAGCTGCGATGAAATCTGCAGCTTGTCGAGAAAAGCCTTCCGACGTGGAACGTTGTTTGATAACATCCACAGTCAATTTGAACATTTCGGGACACTCGTGTAGGAAGCGTCCCTTGGCCTGGGAGATTATGTTCGGAATCTCGGGTAATTGCACTGGATATTCCACCAGCAGATCTAGAAGATCCGCGAACCATGCCCTGCTGGGCCAAAATGGCGCTATTAGCAGGACCATGCACGGTTCCTCCCTGATCTTCACCAATATCTTCGGTAGAAGAATGGTGGGTGGGTACGCGTAAGCGTGCATCCCTCTCCAGCTTATCGCCAGAGCGTCTGTATCGACGGCATTTGGATCTGGAATCGGCGATACATAAGTCATGATTTGAGCATTTTCCCTTGTGGCGAACAAGTTCACGTTGGGTTTGCCCCAATGCTCGAAGATCCTGTGAAGAACTGGAGGGTTGAGAGACCATTCTGTTGGCAGAATTCTCTGTCTGCGAGACACAGCATCCGCCAGAATGTTCAATCGCACAGGAAAGTGAGCTGCTTTCAAAACAACCGAGTAATTCCTGCACCATTGAATCAAGTGCCACACTTTGATACACAGTGTGGGTGACTTGGTCCCGCCTAGGCGATTTATGTATGATACTACTGTCGAGTTGTCCGACCGTATCAATATCTCCTTGCCCCTGACTTTTGGAAGAAACTTTTCCAATGCCAGTTTCACTGCCATCATTTCCAACAGATTGATATGTAGCTGGCTCTCTTGGAGAGTCCATGTGCCCGAGACCTGGTGTTCTCCCAGGCAGGCCCCCCCCCACCCATCCCTCCAGCGACGCATCCGTGTACACGGACAGCTGGGGGTGGTGTAGCGAAACTCCTACTAGGAGATTCTGACGCTTTATCCACCATACAAGATGCGACATCATTGGCTCCAAAACTGGCACCAGTTTTGACAGGGGTTCTGTTCTCTGTTTCCACAGAGACATCAGATACAACTGGATAGGTCTTCGCATTAGAGCCTAGATCTGAAAGCAACTTCAGAGTCAGAGCAGTATCCACCTCTAACCTAGCTGATGTGTCTGCTTTGATCAGCCAATCATCTATGTAGGTGTGAAGCACCATGTTCTCTTTTCTGAGAAATGCTGTCACCGCAAAGACCAATCTGGTTAAAACCCATGGAGCTGTTTACAGGCCGAATGGGAGGACTAAAAACTCCCATACTTGATTCTGAAACGCAAATCTCAGAAACCTGTGACAATGCCTGTTCATTGGACTGTGGAAATATGCATCTTTCAGATCGATCGATACACACCACATTCCTCAACCATGCCATTACCGACCTCGGAGTTTCCATCTGAAACCGAGGCGTATGGATAAACCAATTTAATGGCCTGCGATTGAGTACGGATCTCCATCCCCCTGTGCTCTTGGAGACAAGGAACATGTTTGAATAGAAGCCTGGAGTGTTCCGGTTTGCTGGTTTTATTGCTCCCTTCAGAAGCAAACCTGACACTTCGTTTTGAATGGCTTCTAACTTGTCTGGTTCCCTTGGTACGGGTGTCCAGACAAGTGCCAAAGACAGATTTTGTGGTGGAAAATCCCACCACTCCGGCATGTATCCCTGGGATAACCATCCCAGGACCAGACTGTCTGACGTCACACCTCACCAAGCCTCGACGAAAGGCATGAGCCTTCCAGCCACTATAGACGCATCAACGCCTAATGGGGTGTCTGGCTCGCGATCCGCTCCCCCCCCCCCCCTCTCTTGACGAGAGTGAGAACCATTTTGGTCTTGGCTTGGCCGGTCTAACTGGCACCGCTGTTCCTGTCACACAGGTGTGGTCCAGGCAGATACGAAGGGAGCCCTCGTACCCTCAGGTACGATACACTCCCTTCTTTCCGCCCTTTGAGGACTTACCCTTCCCCTTGCCCTTCCTGCCTCTCGGGCAATCAGGAGCAACACTGGGGAGGGTAGGGGCCTCCACAACCTTCTTGGCCTTCTTCGCCGGAGGCGGCTGAGAAAACCCAGTAGAAGCAGAAGTAGCACTCGGCTTAGCTTTCGCCATGCTTTTTCTGCTTCTTAGAAGGTTGCCCGGTTAGCGGCTTGGTTTGACGCACTAGCTCTAGCTGCAAATTAACCGTCAACCGATTCTGTGCAATGCTGGCAGTGTCCTCTAAGATGGCCCGCGCTTGGCCACCAAAGATACTAGGGCCTGTAAGGGCCGTCCCAAGAAGACGCTCCCTGACGACCGTAGCTGGACGCATATGGTCAACGACCATCTGCCTCCTGGACTTTGTCACACGCGCCTGCACCCTTGCCAATGCGTCCATAGACACCACCAGGCCCTCATTAACGCACAAAAGCATCACAGGGTGGCCTGCCCCCGCTTCAGCCCACACCGACTGAAGAAGGCGATAAGAGTGGTTGACAGCACTCATTGCTGCCCTCACCCCCTCATCACATAGGGACAGGACTTCACCATGGTGTACCTGAGCTTTGTCCACCAGTGCCGGGGTGGGGCCACCCGCTCCAGCACTCTGGACACCCAGTACCCAGCGGTCATCCTCGGTGACCGTCGGGACAACACCATACATATCGTATTCCCCCCGTGGAATACGACACCTCGCCCGCACCTCCCTGGAGGCCGTAGGAAGCTGGCCCTTGGTCAGAAGTTGTTTGCTATAAATAGCATCCAGCAACTCCATAAACCTTGGATCCAGTCCAACAGACTGGATCCAGGCTGCGGGCAAGATCCCCGTCCTAATTGATACAACCGATGGACGGGGTGCATCCTCCTCGGCCGTGGTCGAAACCACAGACGGGTCTACTCTGGCTAGCCAAGCCAGAGCCTCAGATCAATCTGTCTCCGAGGACACTCCCGTGAACACGTCACCCATTGACATGTTCACGGCCCTACCAGCAACGGCCTCCCGGCTAGGAGCCATTGTTAATACGCCAGGAACTCGGGTACCGTACGGTTCCGCCGCCACCCCATGGAACACACCAGTCCATGGAGTAGCACAGAAAACCGTGCGGACCCGTAGCGGTTGAAGAACCATGGCCAAACGGCACCCCATGTCTGACAGCCGGACCAGGCGAGATAGGTGAGTACCACGCCTGGCCAGCCACACCCGTCACTGTGTCGGTTGACGGCAAACCAACCATCACGGGACCGGTGCCCGGTACCGGAGTGGCCTCAACCACGCCAAGCCAGACAGATGGAGGACGGTTCCGTCCAGGACATCACAGGCCGCAGCAACCTCTCCTCCTCGGCTTCCTCATCTTCATACCCCGAAGAGTCGTCACTAGACGAAGAAACCATGGACGGGCCAGCCACCGCTACCGGACCACCCGGAGGTGGCCGCAGAGAGACGGAGCCCATCAGGCCGGAGCCCGACGGGACTGCCAGGGGGGGGCCGCACGAGATGGCTCCCTCAGTGGCCAGTCCAGAACCCTGTCCAAGGACAGGGTCCAAATCAAACATGGGGAGCGACTGCCCTACAACTTTTGGCAGCAGGGACGACACCAGCGTGGGCAGAACGCTATGCAAGAAGCCTTGCATAGCAGGACCAAACCACGCCGGCGGTGCCATCTCCGCCACCTCCAGTTGCAGACATGGAACGCCCCCAAGGGTCGAAACGGATGCTCCACGATTTACTTTCGGCCTGCCTGACCCCACGTCAGACCCTGCCAAGTCCTTCTGGGCAAGGAACTTAAGCATCATATCGACCGACCACACTGCGCAAACGTTACACCTACTGTCAAGATTACACTTAGTACAGCGGAAACAGCCATTGTCCTTGAATAGAACCCTCATGAATTTGTGGCACACGTCACATGATGGCGGGGCTGGCTTGGCCTATAAATAAGCACAAACCTACAATAAGCAAGCGGAACGAAACAGGAATGGAAGGCAGACAATTAATTTTCAAATATTTTGACCATAAACTAACTGTTAACCCTCCCGCACCCCACCCTGTAACGTTACAGCAAAGATTGCATTGATTATGATGACAAGAACGAAGCGGGCACTAATAGACCCATACACTGATCCTCAAGGATGTATAACGGAACCAGGAATCATATCGCATAGCATTCGGGGTATATTTACTAATAAATATAAATTATATTCCTAACGAAGGCCAAAACGATATGTGTAGAAACAACAAAATGTAAACAAACCGCTGTAGCACATGGTAAAACCGCAGACCACACATCTAAATCAAGAATTTTGAAACCACTGATCATTGCAAACAGATCGTGATAACACGCCACAGTAACACGGTGTGACGTCACCCGCTCGGATCTTACGGAGAATGACGTCAGCCGATTTTTCTGTTAAAAACACGGTCAAGCCAACACCTAATTTCATATCTGCCGATCGCCTGTTGGGGTTTAAAGGAAGGCGATCATCTGGCATATTTCATTGTTAACACACGTCCCAGATTCTTTGGGGTTAGAAATTGGAACAGACGAAATTTTGAAGACCTAAGTCTTTTAACTATGGAATAACATGGAAATATACATGGTAATCCAATATCCTTAGAGCGCACAAAGCTATCACAATTACACAGAAAAAGACTTAATATATAAACTCAAGACTTCCAACTGCAAAACAGCATGTGTCTCTTGTTGCTATGCAAACAAGAATGAGCTTCATGGCAAACGGGTACTCGGCAGTTGGGAGCCGAGTACCCGATTCCAGGAGTCGGTAAAGCTTACTAAGTCCAGGATAGCTGTATCAGAAGCAGCCCTCAAAATTTCAAATATTTGCGAGACCCATTTTTGGGTCCCATGTTTTCAGGTCTGTGTAACCAATTGTTCGGTTGCGCAGAATCAGTTTGCGTAACCAATTGGTTGCGCAAATTGGTAACGCCATTTTTTATCCAAACCGGCTTTATCTGAACATATTTCATCTGTATATTAAGTTAATAATGAATTTAAAGTGCATGTTGCTGAATTATCATTAGAATATTGATTTCAGCATGGACTTATCCACCAATTACCTAATTTACAGATAAAATATGTTTATTTACTCAACTATTTACTCAACTATTGACCTCATAATCAATTATATCACATTTGAAATTGAGATTCTGGGACAAAGCTTGGAGCATAGCTTAGCTAGAGATGGGTGGGGAATAACTAAAGGTGGATTCATCCATTGTGATATAAGTATTGTAATATTTCTCAAGTAAATTTGTTAAAAAGCAGATTGAGTTTTTGTTTTATGTCCGTTCATTCGTTCCATTTCCAGACCAAGAAGAATATTTTGGAAAATTTATCCCTGAAATTACAAGCTCGATAACCGAGCCAGTCATTCAGTGTTAAATCTCCAAAAACAATACTCCCTTGGTCTGCAAATGCACATTTTCTCTGCCAAAATATTGGTATTTGTATGACAACACTCATTGTAACATCTTTCCAGCTTGCAACAATTTCAGGGTTCATACACCTTGGGCACAATAAAATGCCATACTTTTTCCAAACAAATATTTCAAAATTCCAGACCCACTATAATAATTAGTGACTAATGACTCGATATTTATAAATATCTTAACAGCCTCCTCCCACCCCACCCACAAACCCCACTACAAAAACACAGAATTGAATATCTTACATTGTTGTGGTTTACCTAGTTGTGCAACCCTCTCCAGCCCACCCACCACCACCTTGAAAGCAATGGGTTCCAGTCATATTATTTTCAAAATATTTAAAAGAATATGCTTTAATTTGTAAAGAATTCGACATGTATCAAAGAACTACCGTCTTAATGGCCCCAAAAACAACAGGGGTTGAAATGTTTATAAAATTGTACCTGTGACTGGTAGCTTTTTTTGTAACTGTTACCAAATATTTGTACTTGTACAGCGTAGATTTCGAATATAAAACAATAACCCGCAAGTCCGCCACAATAAAAAGCGTAACCAGCTCTAAGGCATTTAGTAGATAGCTTGACCTTTCTTAACTTGTACGCTTTAAACTGACAATTTACAAACCAAATGAAACTCAAGGAGAACACATACTGTGAGACTTACTCAACAATGCATGTCTACCTATCCTATGTCATATCGGGATCCAATCGTGTATATAAAATAATACATTGGGAACATGCCAGCTGACGGTTGCACATACTTGCATGCAACAGTTTATAATTGAACAGTCCATTGTTGATGCATAACGTGTAGCGGTAATGCTAGCGGAAATACAACGGAAGTTTGTCTCCGACACATGTCTCTTATTTATAGAATTTGACAGACAGATGTTATCGATCTTTTAGATGGTTGAAAAGGCTAAATTCCGTTGTAAATAGCATGTTTCACATCAAAAAGTTGTTGAAACTTTTCTGTTTTCCATGATCAGAGATAACTACCGTTCTGGGCTTTGTCACTTAAGCGACCATTTTATCGTTCACGGTAATTTTACTTCACGTAAACGACACGCGAACGAAACAATCATTCTCGCCAAATTTTGAGGGCTGTAGTGCCTTGTAAAGCAATGTAAAACTTTCTTCATCCAGGTATGTATAGGTTCTGCGGATGGCTGCCATGATTCCCATGTCTTATTTACCTTGGTTTGCATATGGCATCTGAAATTTAGCCGGCAGTCTACAACAACGCCAATATCTTTTTCCTGCTTGTCTGATCCTAGTTCCACGGTCTCCCCTTTAGTCATACAGCTTGTATATTTTGTCTTCATTTACCGACTTGTGTCCAATTTCAAGTACCTTACATTTATACGGGTGAAATCGTTGGAGCCAAGTTTCAGACCACTGATGAGGGGCATCCAGATGTTGTGCTGCGCTGTTTGGCTTACAGCCATATCGGTTTCCCTGACTTTTCATATCGGTTTTATGGACATGAAACAAAAAGTCTAAATGATAAAAAATAGCACGAAAACAGAACGTATTTTCACGCTCTGATACATTCGTAACGTTTTACGTCTTTAAAGCTTAATATATCTTATAATATCCATCATCGCTGGAGTGAAATTATTAATTAGACCGCTTAAATATTACGCACAGTTAAATAACATCGTTTATTTTGTCAAAATTAATCATAAATCAGCAAAACACGTTGCGAAAAGACGTAAATCATGTGATTGTAATTAATTATGATGTAATTATCTCCCTTTCTTCTTTCATTTCCAATTCGGCCCGAGGACGAAATCATGCCTTGAAGAAAATATTAACTGTAATATTGTGAACGCGAATTTCATAAGTTAATATGATATTGTGTATAGAAGATAACGTTTTAAAAACGGTTTGAGTAATAATTTTATTTAAAATTATATCCTAATCAGCAAAATGTATTCAGCATTATATTTATTGGCGAGATTTTTATGCATTTTGGCGATTTAGTTTTGGGACGACTTTGCATTATGTTAATTAGCCGGTGACGTAAATAAAATGTATGCCGTTGTTTAGAAATGTTTTCCCCGATACAAAGTTCAATGACAAATTCCCGCATTAGTATTGTGTTTTATATTGCAAATTTATCTTCCCCGATACAAAGTTCAATGACAAATTCCCGCATTAGTATTGTGTTTTATATTGCAAATTTATCTGAGACTACCAGACAAAAAAGACGAGTGGATGTTTATTTAATTAATTCGCTGCTTGATTTCTCTAGGCATACAGCGAGTTACATGGAGTTACACAATATGCGCAATTGGGGACACGTTCAATTATTAGTTGCCCCGAATGTAGCTTAATGGAAAGTATGGCCATTATTATCCATTACGCTCGTTAGTATCTTTTATTTTTAACAATCCTGATACGAAAAACTGAAAATATGTTCATATTCGGTTTTTCGATATTTATTTTTTATAATCGGTTATGAAACCATCAGTGCAGGATATTGGCATCCGTAATCCAACTTATACTGTGGGAATAGCAAAAAATAGCAAAGAACCGGTGTACAATCTTCAACAACCCCGGCTGAAAATGTTACTGTCTGCGACAGCACTGTCATCCGCCCCCCCCCCCCCCCCCACCCCCCGAGTTTGCTGAAGAGTGAACACCGGTTCATCTTTTAATTTAGTTTGAAAATTGAGCTTTGACCCCAGGGTGGCAAGGGTTAACACAGTAAGCACTTTTGTACAACTTTGCATATGTGATATTCTCACGCGGGGTTATCTTCTTACAATACCTACATGTTACATAATGTTCTAGACGTGTAACAACACGTATGCATGCCTGTAAAATGTCATGGCACGGCGCGGATGCCACACCAAATCCAATGTTAATATTAATAAATTGCTATATTCCTTATTTAAATTCAGTATTATATGATTTGTACATATGGCAGTCTGGCGCAGATTCCACACCTAGAGCCAATGCAACCTTATCTTGTAAATGTATGTGATACATGTGTCTTAGGTTAATCAAAGTTGTACTTAATTCCGCACAGATGTGTGTCTAGTTTTGATTTGAAATAGGAGATGTTTTTTGCTTCAACAACGTGTTCTGGTAGTGCATTCCACTGTGGCACAATTCTTTTGGTGAAGAAGAATTTCTGTATGTTCTTGCTACAGTGGTCTACTCTTATTCTGTAATTGTGTCCCCTTGTTATGTTGGAGCTAGGTTCTCTAAAGAAAATGGATTGGTCACGGTTGTACATATTGTTCTTCAGTTTGTATACTTCGATTAAGTCCCCACGAGTTCTCCGGTATTTAAGAGAAAATAACCCTAGTTCTCGTAGTCTATCCTCGTACTGCAGACCTTTCATTGTAGGAATTAGTCAGGTAGCTCAGCGCTGTACTGCTTCTATAGCTCTTGACTGTCTCATGGGGTGTGGTGACCAGACCGAGTTACAATATTCTACAATGGGCCTCACTAATGTCTTGTATAGAAGAAGAAAGGTGGTCTTGTCCATGCGGCTAAAGGTTCTTTTCATGATTCCTAATATACAGTTAGCTTTTGTTGTGAGGGTGTTAATATGAGTGTCGAAAGTAAGTTTGTCATCGATATAGATGCCTAGATCCTTTTCACAGTGTGTAGGGGTTATAGGCGAGTGCGTTTCAGTATCTGTAATAATGTATTGGAT
Organism: Chaetoderma sp. LZ-2023a; assembly: GCA_034401795.1. Lineage (NCBI taxonomy): Eukaryota > Metazoa > Mollusca > Caudofoveata > Chaetodermatida > Chaetodermatidae > Chaetoderma > Chaetoderma sp. LZ-2023a. The sequence goes on along the minus strand of CM067365.1, from coordinate 33,706,152 downwards.
ATCAGGATTGTTGTTTCCTAACTGCAGAACGTGTACTTTGGCTGAATTAAATCTCAACTGCCAATCCAATGACCATTTGCATGCCCTGTCAACATTTCTCTGGATATCAGATTTTTCCGGATTACCAATTAGTTTAGTATCGTCTGCAAATATTTTGCAAATACATTCTATATTATCAGGTAGATAGATCATTTATAAACAGTATAAAAAGAGCCGGCCCTAGTACACTACCTTGTGGCAATCCACTTGTGACATTCTTGTATTCTGACTTTGAGGTGTTTACTTGTACTCGTTGTTGTCTATTTGTTAGGAAGCTTTCAATCCACTTCGGCACTTGGCTAGTTTCTCACTAATTCCGTAGGCTCGTATTTTTTTCAGTAGTTTTGCATGTGGTACCGTATCAAAAGCTTTTCTGAAGTCTAAATAAATTACTTGTAGATACATGTTACATCAGCAGATTTCCATATATCCGGAACTACCCCTTCTTCTAGTGATTTATTGAATAGTATGCTCACTGGAATACTCAATTCTTTGGCCATCTCTGACAGGATTACGTGTGTGCGTGTGTACATGCAAAAGTATAAGCAACATGCTATATACCACCCAGCGGGCACATGACGTTGTTTTGACATCGAATCAACGTTGAAATTACGTCATGATGTAATTTCAACGATGATTCAACATTAAAACAACGTCTGACTCTGTGTCTTTTGGGTATGTACTACATGTCATAGCATCATAGCAGCTCTCATCCCCTATGCCATGTACACTGTCTTGTATTGTATGTTAGGGGGTCCATCGATTCATAGGCTGTGCCTTTGATGGACTGTCCATTTTCACTTTACATATATGTAAAATATGTTATGAAATAAACTACTTTAAACTTTGTGGAAGAGTGGTCCCGGAAACATGTTACATCTGTTGATTTCCTGCATACGTATTCAGCTAATGATCAGTATATTTACCTGGTTATTTTATGACAAGCAGCAGATGTTGTATCTGTGTGTTAGAAATGGTAAACTTCTATCTACCCTACTCGAGTTACTTGAGTAGCGACTAAACGGCTGGAGTACGTACTTTAGTACCTACCCGAGGCTACCCACCTATCAACCAGGGTAAGTCGAGTAGGTCACGTGTTTGCATTGAAATCAATGTAATCTAAACACGTGGTCATTACCCGAGGGTAACTGTTCACATGCTGATTTAAGAGAGTTTTCGCCTAAACTCGCTATTAGAATAATTTTAATTTCGCGGAAAACGAAACTCCTTTCAAGCAACTCTAAAACGCGGAACAGCAGAACCGCGAAACGGTAAAATACGGCCGTGGATATGGGGGGCAGGCCCGATAGTATCTGTATCTGTATGAAGTACGTTGTAGGACAAATACTGGCATAGCACACCGGATGAGAGAGTGCGTTGAATATTATACGGTTTACTATGGAGTGAGGACCGGAAACTGTCAACAGTTGGAGCACAACTCTGGGATGACTTGGCATGCATCCGGAGTGAGCTGAGGTGTACTGTTGGGCATTCTTACACGAACGTACACGAATCCTCTACTGACAGCAGGCATCAACAAGCCTCTAACGTCAGGAATGGGCTGCATATATTTATGGCTTATTTTAATGTTATTAAGTTGTTATTAACAAGTATGCATTGGCTATGTTATAATGATTCTGGAGTATAAATATTACAGATGGGTTCACAGTCGTAGTTATCGCGCAATGGATGACTTTCCCATAGCTTGTCTAGTCAAGCTTTGAAAGAATTCACTGAGGGGGCGCTGATAACGGATTCGGGTAGTTTATTCCATTGATCAGTACAGCGCAACGGGAAAGAAAACTTTCGTATATTGAGTCTTGGTTTTATTTTCTTAATTTTTAGGCTGTGGCCTCGAGTTATGCTATTTGTGTCTTGTCGCTCAATAAGGTCTGCAGTAACTTGGTCATATTTATTGTTAAGAATAACTCTCTCTCTCTCTCTCTCTCTCTCTCTCTCTCTCTCTCTCGCTCTCTCTCTCCCTCTCTCCCTCTATTCTGTGTAGGCTCAGACAAATGTGTAGTCTCTACCAGAGTCGCATCGGCATGATGGGACCACCTATAAGGGCTTCCATCTACCTTGACAATGTTCACCTGGGAGGAGGCTAAATTGATTATCATGTGAACCATGGCAGACTCTGGCATATTCACATGTTATGCAGAGAGAATCTGGTGCTGAGCAGGGGTATCCAGCAGACAACCACGGCCTACCCTCTCCACCCCATAGAAGTGGCAGACAGACTTGATCTCTTCACGTGGGTGAAAGCGGTCATAAATGTTGCAAGGGGTCGACCCAAGTACTGTACTGGGGGTCATCCCGGAAGTGGGCCCACTTGGCATCCAATATCATGGCAGTCTCAGGCGCCCTGTGTCACTGCTGTAGACACCAGCACAAACAGTATGATGAGAAGCATGGCTATACATAAAGAGTTAAACTAAACAGAGTGAACCCCTCGAGAAAGATTTGTGCCAGATCGAGCCCTGTTCCATCCTGATCGATAGTGATCTTCATCCCCTCAGGGGCAGGGGCTAGCTGCTTCACTCTGCCGCCGGCTAAGAAACATAGCTCTAGGACTATATGAGTCGTTTGCGGGCTAGTGACTCCGACTCGCTGAAGCAGTTTAACAGCACCCTTGACTCTGGAGACATGTGACACACCATCTACCCGTAGGGTGCCCTCGTGGAGGTTAACAGCTTCTTCGGCTCCATCGAATGGACGACGCAGCAGGAGATTTCCACCTGTAACCCCGATCCAGTGACCCACCCTCGTCAGGGAGAGACCTTCACCTATGTAGGTGAGGAAGGATGATCCCCGATTGTAGAGCTTTAGAACTGTCCTATCCTTTTTCACAACAGTGGAGAGGGGAGTAACCTCTATGTCAATGACTATGGGAGGTCTATATAGGGGCTAACATGTTTGCCAGTCATCCCCATATGAACTGCAGGTTTTTTGCCAGGGTAAATACCAGGCTATCATGGGCCATCGGCGGGGCACCGCTCAAATAGGGTTTGACCAGATGAAAACTTAGGTCGTTATTTAGGGTGTTGATGTCTGCCACCTCTGTATCCGAGAGCTCAATCAACGGCTCGAGGATGTACTTCCTCTTCGAGAAACCATACCGAAACACGATCTCGTGGCCATCTATGTTGCAACCCAGGTGCTCCTTCATCACATCCTTGAGGTCTGTGAGCAGCTCCACCCCTACACCACCAATGGGGTGGAGGGTGGAGGGAGAATGCCTTTGAGCTTGCTTCGTACTGTAGGGCGAATGCCTTGCCATCGCTCTCTTCTACCTTGGCAGCATCAAATTGTGCCCTGTAGGTGGGGCTTAGAATACACCTTACATATCCTCTGCATGTCGTAAGAGGCGACTAAAGGAGGTAAGGGTGAGGTAACCCTGACAGAAACCCCGAGTGCTGAAGACGGAGGTTCCAGGCTGCACAGCACACTCTAATAAACCATGGATCCACGCAATTAGCGCATATGATCATGTCGATAGTCACTTACAGGACTGGCAGTATGATCAGCGAACGAAAAGAAGAAAGAAGGCAGCATCAACTGCATACACATCTGCCAGGTCAGCAAGACCAGTTGAGTGAGCAAGTATGGGTTCCATAGCATGCTATAGGAGGGATTTAAACAGGAGATATAACCATGTTGATTGTCCGACTGCTGCTCTCCGGTGGGGAGAACGTAATCTCACCCTCTCTAGAGGGGAGACGGGTGGTACAGTACCATGTAGAATGGGTCCTCTTCGAGGTGCCGCAGTGGGGCACAACATACATACACGCTGATGTGCTACATCAACCTCCGGGCAGTGCACACAGCAGCTCACTAGTAGAAGTTGGCCGGGACGTGATATAGTATCTCCCAGGTGCCAACAGCAACCTATGGAAAGCTATCAGTCCTAGCCTGTTCACACCTGTAAATCACCTGTTTGACGGCCCCTCCATTAACATATATGCCAGAACGGATGGGATATCGGATGCCCATTTAGAGCTTACACTCTTATTACGCATTGACCTGATGACAACATGATATCATACCAGCATTATCTGACCTTGGCCGAGATGATGAAGAAAGAAGTTCGCCCCTTCATGCCCCATGCTCAGATAAAGGCCTTAAACAAACAGAGGCTCACATTGCAACAAGAAGGAGAGCGACTACAGCGGGAGAACTGGTATCAACAGAATGCGAGCCTTGCAAGGAGACGAAGGAACAGTGAAAATTTCTGATACTGGCAGGCCTTCCTGAAAGAGAGTAAGCGGGACGCAGGAGTCTTGACAGACGAGGATGAGCCAGATGTCTTCACAGACGAGGATGAGCCAGGTTTCTTCTCAGACTAGGATGAGCCAGATGTCATACAGTGGAAAGAGGAGATGGCGCAGAAGTGTAAGACCAAGAAAGCCTTCCAGCGGCGGACCTACTATCTTGGTGATAAGGTGAAGTTCCAGATGCCATGTGTCAGAAAGCTACTGGCACCCGACAAAGTGCTGGATGACCTCTGTCTAAAAGACGTCTGTCTTCTTCTTCTTCTTTTCGTTCGCTGATCATACCGCCAGTCCTGTAAGTGACTATCGACATGATCATAAGCGGTAAGTGCGTGGATCCATGGTTTATTAGAGTGCGCCGTGCGGCCTGGAACCTCCGTCTTCAGCACTCGAGGGTTCTGTCAGGGTTACCTCACCCTTACCTCCTTTAGTCGCCTCTTACGACATGCAGAGGATACGGAAAGTGTATTCTAAGCCCCACCTACAGGGCAAAGACGTCTGTCTTGAAACCAGCAAGCTGGCACGGTTCGCCAGCCTCTCCAAAATGTACCCTTCTAGGACTCATGAGCAGATTCTGCAGGTGATGCAGGTTTAATCTCCAGGTATACTGTAGCAAGATCAGAGTGGCGGAAGCCACCAGAAATATACCCCTCCCTGACGGCTGACGAGGGTGATACCATCCATGGCTGGCAACTCCAGCAGATAGATACCATCAGACAGAATCTCAGCCATGAGGCAGAAAAGTACAGCAGAACATGCAGGCGATATAAGACAGCCTACAACGTGCTCGCACATACAACCACTGCTGCAGGTGTGATTGGAGCCAGTGCTTGGGTGGCAGCTGCCACTCTCGCTACAGGGGTGGGGGCCATCGTCACCATCCTACTGGGTGGCGTGACACTAGCCGCAACTGTCTTGGCCACAGGCTTGGGGGTGGGGCAGCAGCAGATCCCAAGGAGGCTGGAGAAGCATGCTAAGTACGTGGCACTGGCACAGAGTATGCTACGGACTATCGACGAGTCTGTCAGCAAAGCTCTCGAGGATGGCCAGGTCACCGATGAAGAGTACCACCATATATTGAAGGTCCAAGCCCTGTACCGCACAGAGAAACCTAAAGTGCGACAGCAATACCTCAAAGCCTCCAGCGGGCGGGTTGATATGGAGGAGTTAAAAAATGAGATGTTACGGCGAGGTCACTTCACTGGTATCTGGAGTCGAGATGACTACAAATAGTGTGCTGCCTGTACAGTAGCTTTAAGAACACCAGTATAGATGGCCTTCCCACTGAACCTCACGACAGTCATCTGGAGCTAACCGCCCCTCCTGGGTACAGCCTTGCCTGACCTGAGAGGTCTCCTGGATGATATACCAGAGCTAACACTGTTCTCCATCACCGTGGATGGATGGTCCCGAACCAGCTTCCCCATCAACCCATGACCGCTGACCAACTGCCCCATCACCATTAAGGATGCGAAGCAAGCTCATACTTGGATGGCTGCTCCAAGCCTCTCATACTGGAATCAGCAGCGGAACTTTGCCGTGTGGTGTGCCACGGCAGGATGTGGAGTAAGTTCCACCCTGCTTCACTCCTATTCGGATACTCCTTAAGCTGTGCTCATCACCAGCTGTCTCAGATTCCACGTGTACTTCACGGTGCGACGAATCCTCCATGAGCTGGGTGCAAGCCTCCCTGATACAAATGCCTTCGACCCACAGCTCAACAGTCATAGCGTCTCAGCGGCCAGCAGACTACAGAGAGAGTTCAGCGCTCACCCAGACTTTCAGTGGCATGGTGGTGACAACAGCGGTCTAGGGGTCATGTACGGTGACCCGAGACATGACTACTCAGGATTCCCCTATCGAACCCCCCGACGAGTAGGCCATCGGAAGACAGCGACATTCTCGTTCAATCCAAACTCCGACCCTGGAGCGCTGGTGCAAAATATGCACATCACTGGCTTCCGGCAGGACTATCCAGATGTGTGGAAGTACTTTGTCACACACACCACCTCAGGCCTCACACCAGCAGGGATCGTTCGAATCAACCATTCCCTGGAAGCACTGTGCTACTGCCTCCTTATGGCACAGACCCAGCTGTGGCATTCCATAGATGGTGTCAGCGGAGCAGAGGTCCAGGCCATGTTCATCAGTCTTGTTGAGGATATGATCATCGTGGCAGACCCCAGTAGTCTTATTGCTAAGTTCCAGCAGGGGTTGCAGAAGGCCTGTCGCAAACTTGACTTGGCTATTTCGCCACACCTATGGTTGAATCCGAGCAACATAATCGTGAACATCGAGGACCTCCAAGTCAGGGGCTATAACAACATGATAGTCGAGGGGAGTTCCCTCGGTGTCCACTTCGGCTTCAACACTGCCATCAACACACCTACGCATAGTATGAGCCATACAGTCGTTCCGACCCTGACACTGCAACCAGTCGACACGGCAGCTCCAGGTGCCCCGACACTGCAGCCAGTTGACACGACACCACTTCCTGTGGTAGCTCTACATGTGGTGTCAGGCCTAGCTATCGTGGTGCTCGGGATCAGCCTACTCCACCGCTAGCAAATCAGCTATAAAACTATCCTCTCTCTCTCTCTACAGTAGCAGTGGGGACAAAGGTGAGACACTGAATCAGCTTGGCATGGCCTACATCCCCTATACCCTCTGCCAACATGCACATCCAAAGGCTGGAAGGTTCGGCAGTGTATCCTTTTTCCAGCTTGTAGTATTGCAGAGCCTTGTTCAGCTCTGAGTCCAGTGAGGCCATGGTGGTCTGCAACTGCTGGAACACATCTGACAGATACCACCGATCCTTGTAGAAACCTTTAGCTCACAGGAGCTGCTCGACGATACTCCCGCCCATGATAAGGTATTCGAGGAAGCAGATCTGTCCCCTGCCAAATCCTAGATAGAGCTTCACAGCTGTCAGCTCCTCTATCAGCTCAGCACCGGAGAGCTGAGCGAGCTCATCTGGTATCTTCTTGTAGTACTTCAACTCCCTCTGGAAGCCATCATAGTACTTCTCGCATAGCGTGAGCCCCGACATGTTTAAGATGTCTCAATAGAGAGATGAATATTCCTGAGTACCAACCCGGCCACCTGGCAGACGCAGACTGGGAAGATCTTATTAGGTCTCTCGACAGGGGACGCAGATGTTTAACCGCGTTGTATACTCAGTGCTTAAACAATGACGTCAATGGTACAGATCGTGAAGCAACTGCCCGAGAGCCAGGCGAGTTGTCAGAAGGTGGAGAACCTGCTGCGAACCAAGACACAGAAGTTACTGACCAAAGCAATACCTCTGGCTGTCCATGTCGCCAGTAATGTGGCGGCGAATGTGGCCGTGGTGAAGATGACAGGGGGAAATGAGGTTCTTCCTGCCACCACTGTGGCTGTCCTCGCTTCAGTGGTGAGTGGGGTGGCTGGGCACTGTCTCGGAATAACTCACCCCATCCCAAAGATCGCCCTCAGTGGTGCCTCCTACACTGTTGCTGCCAAGATCATGGTGAACGTGTTACACTAATGGAGGCTGCGGTTCTAGGGCTAGCAACGAGTTCAATGCCTGAGATCATCGTCGCCTACATTTAACCCCTCTGAATAGTGAGAGATGGATCACGAGACCCCTGCAGCATATGAGGCATGGCGTGCCAGAGGGTGGTGTGTAGCCCATAGTCGAGCACACAGACTGAGGATCGCCAATGCCCGGAAATGGTGGACCGCCAACAAGTTGTGCCCCTGCAAAGAGGGCCAGTACCCTGAGCACTGCTACCTATTCCCTTGGCCGACTGCGTGTTCCTCCTATGCCCAACTATTTCACTGGGGTATGAGTAGTAGGTTTAATCCGTCTGTATATGACTATGACTCTGTCACTCACAGACCTAGAAAGTAAAGAGCTAGGCGATCTTGCTCACTTGGGTGAGGCACGCCTCGCTTCATAGGACACTGTTGCCCCTATCTCCTTCCTAGACTTCGATGAGAAGGGAGACCCGCAGGAGATCCGATGTACCATCCCAGCCTGAGATCGTATCAGGAACACTGATACGGTAGGACAATCGGCCATTAACAAGGCCAAGACTGTATACAAGGGGATGGGCATCAAGGAGAGGGTGATGATGCTCGGTATGCTCGGAGTCGATGAGGCTGGAGCCATCAAGGTAATGGCTGAGTCCTATGCACAGGACCTGGATAAGGATCTCCTGAAACCACGGAGCTCATTCTGACAGGATGGAGAGAATCTCAAGATAGGCACCCTCGGCCTGAGCCATCTCACTGTCAATGGCCAAGCAGGTGCCACCGCCAGCCTCCGGCTACCAGAGGTGAAGAAGTCAGGGTTCTTTGGTTTGCCGTTTAAGACCACAGGCTAGTCATGGCTTCCCGTGGATGTATCATACAGATACTGAATGTACTAGACACTGTGGGTGCTGACACAGGTCCTCTACGCTATCTTCTCAGCTGCTGCTGGGATTTCAGGCTTGACGCTTCCATCGCATCCTTCGTATCCACCGGAGGTGCAGGATTCCCCGCTCTGCAGGCGAAGAGCTGGTGCCGGAAGTACTGCTGTTTAGTCTCCCAGATATAGATGAGGCTACCGCTGACCAAGTGCTAACCATCCTCCGCATGCATGTCTGTATCATTCGACAGTAGGCCAGCCGATGCTGGCCAGGTGGTGCTGATCATTGCCCTGTCAGGATACGGGAAAAACATCTTGCTGCGGGCTCTCCTAGCTGAACATCAATACTCTCAATACATCCTTCTGGTGTCTGACTCCGTGCTGAGGTGGTTGAAAGTAATGATCAATGGTACAATGGCGCAATCACCAAGACGCAGAACCTGCAAGCACTGATGGAGAAGCTGCTGGCAGCCCGACTGACAGAACCACTTGTTCTAGTTATCGATGACCCTGCAATAGACCAGAAGACAGTCACCTACCTCAGCAACATCACCAGGTGCATCCGGCACACAAAGATAACTGTCTTCATCCTCTTTCAGAAGTACACCCGTGAGATCTCACCAGACATATGCCACAATGCCCGGTTGCTATATTTCAGCTCCAAGTGTGGACGTGCCCTGCTTGAGACCATTTACGACAGCCTAACACTCAAGGAGACTAAAGGGGACTTTATCGCAGGTGTACAGAGGGCAGCTGAGCTGTACCGCTTCATCTTCACCAACAAGGAGACAGGTGAGCTGTCACACTTCAAGCCATCTCTGGAAAAGACGCCGACCTTCACCTACAAGCTGAATCCAGCCTGGAAACTAGCCTGCTCTACGCGTCATCGCTGACAGACTGTCGGCCACAACTTTTTTCATTCATCAGAAGGCTGAGGAACTTTGTACATCTTCGCTACTTCGTCAGATGCTTGAGGACCTGTCACAACTGCCGTAACTTTTTTTCATTCATCAGAAGGCTGCGCGGTCTCTGCTACTTCATCCGTGGTCTCTGCTACTTCGTCAGATGCTTGAAGACCTTCGTCAGAAGCTTGAGGAACTTCGTCAGAAGCTTGAGGAACTTCGGCAGTTTCGTCAGAAGCATGAGGAACTTCGGCAGTTTCGTCAGAAGCCAGCCACTTAAACTCTATCCACTGAGGGTCAGATTCGAGGGCTCTCTTCTTCTGGTACTCCTCATGGAAGATCAACTTTGTCCATGCGCGACGAGCATCTGGCTTGTGAGCGGATTTGATGAGGTAGTCCCGGTAGTTATCTGGGAATTTCAGAAATGCTTGCAAATTACTGGCCTATCTCCTGTGCCCTTCTTCGTTGAAGATGTGCTCAACAGCCTCCTTGTGGCCAACAGTGAACCCCTCCTGAGTACCTTCTGCATGACCGGTGTCATGGCTCTCCGCTGCAGTGGCACTGACCTCCTCCCTGAAGTAGTTATTTGCTCCAGACTGGAGGCTATCCAGCATATCTCGCTATATGGAGGCTAAATACGATAGCCCACTTCCCGACCATTAGTAGATTTTTGGGATCGACCCTCGCCGTTTGGAGAGCTAGAATAACAGGACTGTTGGTTTTGGCCACAGGAGGTAGGTCGAGTGTGCTGCCTTGGGTGCTGTAAAACTCCCGGTAGAGTATCTGAGTCAGGAGTTCTTTTGTACTACGAGCTGGCGCTCCTTCCTCTATGGCGGCCAGTATCTCCACATCAGTTTCAGCATGGTTAGCAGATCCGGCAAGTCATCCACCAAGAATCACCTCAGCTCTACATCATGTAGGATTACATTCCGGGCCCGCTAGGCCCCTTCCACAGAAGTTACATGCGGAAAGTCTAACTTTAAATTTAGTTTATTACTCCCGGATGGCCGTCCGGGCGCATCCAAAATTCCGTGAAAGCTGAGGACGTCCTACACCGCAGATTGGCTGCCAAGGGGGTTGCGCTTTAGAACCAATACGGCATGGCCGGTCCGTACCCAGCCTTGCTGGGATGGCCGGCACTCATCCGGTCGATCCATGCTACACCACACACGGGCGACGGACGAGATGCAGATCTCCATCCAACTCGGCATGATGACTAGATGTGGTCTTAGAGCCCACTACGCCCTCACGGGAAAGTCACTAGAGATAGATATCTGCCTCTTACTCCCTGCCATAAAACTACTATTGCACTTTCTAAATTGCTTATGTGAACAGTAAATTGTCCTAGTGATGTTATATGTGGTTGCGGTGCGATACGTGACCAGATTGTCATATGATTCGGGAGCTGTCGCTCCACAACATGTTCGCATGCTGCCTTTCTGAAGAAGATGCTATGCAGGGCAACCTTTGGGAAGCCGGGCATCTTCGCTAGTTGGACTTATGTGTCAAAAGATAGGTAGGAATCCCTGCCACTTGTGGCCAATGCTTGGAGGCATATCTAACAACTAAACGATAGGTTAGAATTTAGCAGAAGGCCCACATAAATAAAAGCGGCAACTACGAATGCAGTATCTTTGGACCTACATAAGATGGTGACCTATGAATTCTTCGGAAGTCATATGACCCGTCTTCACGTAAACCAGCGTGCATCACATTAATTATAATCTCACTAGGATTTGACCGACTACACAAAACTTTTTGTGTGAACAAAAGTGGCCATTTTTGCCAGCTCTTTTCCTTCGCTTCGGCGTTGAAGGCATTTCCCTGTGACAGAGGCCATGCAGGGCACTTTTCTCTCACAACAATATTATTTTGTGTGTGTTAGGGGTATAATTGGTTTATATTAAACTATTTAAGTAGCCTCGTTAGGATTCTCCCTTATGGGGATACATCACTGGATTTACAAATCTGTGAGGTACCTCCGGCAAGCCCATGGAGACAAGACACCAGTTTGGTTACTCCATAATTTTGCAGATTAACTAGCAAACGAGTACCATTGTTTGTGTAGTTATTTTTAATTATTATTACGTCTGGACTTTTAAACTAGTTTATGGACTGTTATACCGGTGACACCAACAGTTGTGATGAGACCGTGAGGTCCAAACTCGGCCGCAATGCTCGTACGGCCCCCACTGGAACGTTATCATTCCACCAGCTCCAGAAGTCGGTCTTTGTACCTTCCAGAGAGTCGCGATATGGGATCCGCAACCCCAAGAACTGCAGCTAACCAGCCCTCCTGTGCATCCTGTACATGTGCTGCAATGGAGTGTAGCAACATGGCGGACCAGCGTGTATCCCCGTCAGCTACAGGTGGCACCTGATGTGGGGGCTTGAATAAAAAGTGAACCCACGCCAACACTCAACACACACGTGTTTCAGTCTCCTTCATCAGACAGTCAGCGCCCCATAGATTTGGAAGTAGCATCATATGACGGAGGGACTGCACACATGCTCACCGACCATGCTAGAAATTTCCCCAGTGTGGAACAACCAGCACCGTTTTTACATGAGTATTCACCGATCAGCGAGGGGATATTCCGCGATGCCTCACAGGCGGGTACTCAACACATCACTTTGTCAGATATCTGTGATAGGCACCCAACACCTTTGCTGGATCGCAGTCGACCATGACAAAGACTACTAATACTTCACAGCATTATGTTCGCCAATGTCACCACAGGGTGACCAATGGCCTGCACCTCATGCACCATGTCCCGCATCTCCTCCTATACAAACGTCATCACCGCATTATCCTTCAGTACCGCGATACCAAGTGGGAGATGTGGCACCTCCCTTTCAACAACATTCCAGAAGAACAACAACACACAGCACGCACCACCCCCGTCAGTCTCCTGGACCACCTCTGTATGAGGAACACCCATCACAACAGCCAATAGAACGTCCACATCGTCTACACAGCACGCCTCCCACAGTCTATAGACCAACACCCGTCTATGGACCTGCATCAGGGCGGTAGTCAGAGGAGCCAACATATCGTGCTCAACACTATCATCAGGAATCACCATCACGGACACGGCATCAGTGGAAACATCATCTGGAACTACCACCAACACCACTACCAACACGCAGACCAGTATCCGCTTTCACGCTATTCTCCCCAGCACCACCACCTGGATTCGTGCCTATAGCTCCATATCATGGCCATGGCCAGATCATTCTCCCCCCTCAATTTAGCGGGTGGAATGATTGGGCTAATTATAAGTGCCAATCCGAAATAATTAGTCGTACAAATCGGTGGACAGATCAACAAATGGGATAGTATCTGGCCGCAATTTGGGATCAGATCACACGCCAACATACACAGAACTGGAAAGCGTGTTGTCGGAGAGATTCGGGGACACAGTCCTCGGGGAAATGAGTCATCTACAGCTTAAAAACGTGCGTAGATGAGCCGGGGAGACACTACCAGAATTAGCTAGTCGTATTCGATGACTAGTTACTCACGCCAACCCCAGCATGAATCTTGAGGGAATCACACATCTGCATTTGGACACTTTCATTGACGCATTAAGAGGAGAACCCGCCCTCAACGAAAAGTTATTCCTCATCGAACATGGTAGTCTTCAATCACTAATGGCAACCACGGTTTGGATCAAGAATTTCTTGGAGCGGGAGAAACCAAATCACCGTCAAAATACATCCAATAAATGAAGTGAACGATGCCAACCTCCTAATCACTGCCGACAACCCAACTGCATCAGCATCCATCTCAGCATCCGACCCGCATGCACAACCAGAACAACCCACCAGTCAAAATCATGTGCCTAAAGGAAGAGGGCATGGCCAATCCCATCATGGGGGCCATAACAACATCCCCGGACGCGGGGACCAGCACAATAACAACAATCATCAGAACATGTATGATAGGTTAGAAGAGATAATGAAACAGATCTCCGCCCTCACCAACATAGTCACCACACTCAGCACCACAGTCGCAACATAATCGACAACACACCCATCAACAAATATGGCAATGCCTACACAGCTACCAAACACATGGATGTTTTGGATGTCCAAATCGTCCTCCATCTACAAGTCCTACCATTGACCAACGTACACCGCAGCCTGAGACCCTGTTAAACTAGAATGGGCACCGATTACCGAGTCACTTCGGTGCCCACTCTCACAACCCAGTTCAACTGCGGCCTCCGGACAACAATGTCAGGTGGCCAAAACGACAACTCACACTTCCACGACAGTACGCACTCACACACACCCGGCTTCATATATGTCGGTACCAATGATGCACACTGCATCCACGGCACTGACATCTCCCCCTGCCGAAGGTTTTGACCCCACAATCTCTGTATCTAACAAACCTTCTTCCCTATGTAAAACGGCAGTGATTAGTTGTAGCACCTCCACTGAAACAATGTTTATACAAGCACCACGACCCACCACCAATGCACTTAACATACGGTGCCCCTTGGTGGTATACAATTCACACATCCTAACAGCATCACCCACTACATCCAGCAGCAATAGTGACATGGACTGTAGTCAGCATTCGTCATCAAGGATCCGCAAGAAGAAGCATCATCAAAAGGACGGCAGACCACAATGCCATCACTCCTTCTTTTGTGCATCAACCAAACATCCCATGATGCATTGCACAATGTAGCTCACACAGGTCCCCTTATCCATGACCACACCAGTCCTGTCCAGACTGTTGTACACACGAATTCACAGTACACCGGAACAGCATCAACAACACCACCATTGCTACCCCTAGCTCCGTCATTGCCTAAGCAATCACAGCAGCAGCGATGACGGGTTGGCCCTTTCCTCACTCAGCCACCACCTGCACTCATGGAAACTATCCGGAAACAGACAGACTATATACAGGATGATACTGCACCAAAAACAATCCTGCAGGCACAATCATTTGAAACTCTTCCACAGGCACACCGCAAAGTAATATATAAGTGTGCTTGTCTGTTTAGTGGTGTGTCAACCAGTGTTACTGTTGACACTGGAGCTTCCATCACCATTTTCAACAAGCCCTTGTATGAGGGCATCCCACCTCATAAGAAGCCACCCCTTAGGCCTACAAACATATTTTTGCAAACAGCTACCGGAACCGATGTTCCTGTAGCTGGTACAGTAAACCTCGTAATACAGATAGAGGAAATGCAATTAATACAGTGAATTGTCATTGCCTCTATTCAAAAGGTTGCCCTGCTTGGTTCTGATTTCCTCAGTGCCAGCGAAGCCATCATACATTGCAGACAAAAGGAATTAGATATGCACAGCCGGCTCACACTGCTTGGACTGGAAGCATCACTGTACGATAATTGTGCAGTTATTTTGGCATCTATGGTCACAGTTTAACCGGGACAGGGGAAAATCTTATGGGCCACCACACCACAGTTAGGAAACAACACACACATAGCTATGTTGGAACCTGACCCTGAATATATAATCGCCTTACAATGCGCCAGTCCCTGAATGATCGTGGACACCACCAATAAGGATCATATACTGTTCAGAGTATTCAATGGCACAACAGACCCAAAAACTCTTGTACCAGGAGTTCCTTGTGGCCATTTGGTGGATGTATATCACTGGAGACACCCCCACCACACCTACACCAGCAGCAACTTCTGATGATTTACCGGAACATCTGCATGACATATATTTGCATGCCACAGTTAGATTGGTGCAATCTCAGAAATGTGACATACGGTAACCTTTATATAAGTATCGCAAAAGTTTCTCAGCCGGAAACATGGATCTGGGAGAAACTCATCTCATGCGACACTCCATCGACACCGGAAACAACTGACCCATTCGACAACCCGTTTGACATCTTCCCATTCACAAGGAGGTGGCGGCACATCAAAAAGTGAATGGCATGTTGCGGACAGGCATTATAGAGCCTTCAGCATCCCCCCTGGGCTGGTCCCATTGTACTAGCAGGCAAAAAGGATGGATCTTTGTGGTTTTGTATAGACTACCACCACCTTAATGCTGTTAGCGTCAAGGATGCTTATCTGCTTCCTTGGATAGATCAGGTCGTAGATTCCTTGTCCTGAGCCAAGTGGTTTTGCACCATTGACTTAGCTAGGGGGCACTGGCAGGTAGCCATGGATGAGGCTGACAGGGAGAAGACCGCGTTTGTCTGTAGAGACGGATTTGTTCAGTTCCGCACGATGCCCTATGGATTGTGCAATGCTCTTGGAACGTTCGAGCATCTCATTGAGCAGGTATTAACTACAATGGGAGATCTGTCTCTGTTACATCGACGACGTAATCGTCTTTGGCTCCTCGTTTGAACAGACTCTGTCCAACTTGGACAAAGTCTTAATGCGTTTTCATGCCGCGTTTTCATGCCGCAAACCCCAAGCTCAAACCCAAAAAAATGTCATCTCTTTAGACAGAGCGTCGATTTCCTGGGACAAATCATATCTGGCAATGAAGTGGCTACTCAACCTTCTAAGACAAAAGCAGTAGTGGAGTGGCAAACTCCCACGTAAGTCAGACACCTGGAGTTTCCTCAGTCTCTGCCAGTACTATCACCATTACATATGTCACTTTAGTGAGATTGCATCACCCTTATATATGATCACCGAAAAGGATAGACCATTCGAGTGGAGGAGTGTTAGCTGCGGTGTATTTCGTCAAGTGTTATAAACACTTTCTGTATGAGCACCCATTTACCTGGCATACAGATCATGCCTCACTACGCTGGCTCAGAAACCTAAAAGATCTGGAGGGCCAGGTAGCGAGGTCGCAGGAATCCCTGCAGGCCTTCAACTTCAACATTGCTCATAGACCCGGCAAACTGTATGGAAATGTTGAACAGAATCGGGCTCGAGGAGGAACAGGAAGTAGCCACTACCATGACACATACTACACAGCCATCTCCCGTGTTCCCTGAATTGCGGTGCACAGAGTGGGACACAGAGACAGTCGCTCATGAACAAGCAACAGACGTGCAAACACAAAACATATACACATGGATCCAGGAGGGGGTACATCCTCCTAAGGAATCTGTTACACCACTTTCCGCGATGGCAAAATACTACTATCAGAGGTTTGGAGAGTGTCATATGCAAGATGACATCCTCTACATTAATAACCAGATAGTGATCCCTGAGTATTATTGTGTGATAATTCTACAATGGCTGCACGATAACGCTGGACACTTAGCCATCGAGTGTACAACAGACCAAATTAAACAGAGATTTCACTGGATCGGGATATGCGATAGTATGAAGGCATGGGTCGCCAAATGCATCCCATGCCAAAGACGCACTGTTGGCCACCACCATTCCGCACCATTACAAGTTAAAATTGTGTGTGCACCATGGAAGTGAGTGGCTATTGATGTGCTCGGACCTTTGAATATGACGGATGAAGGAAACAAGTACATCCTCGTATTGCAAGATTATTTTATGAAGTGGGTAGAAGCATTTGCTTTGCTGGACCAAGAGGCATCCACAGTAGTGGAGGTCCTGACAAGCAATGTGTTCTGCCAGTTTGGTATACCCTATGAATTGCACTCCGACCAAAGAAGTAATTTTGAGAGTCGGCTGATCTCCGAGCTTTGCAAATTGTTTCATATCATCAAAACAAGGATGACTCCATATCACCCCGAGGTGACGGAATGGTGGAGATATTCAGCCGAACCCTCGCGGAAACATGCCTTGATTGTCGTGACTGGGATCTATGACTCCCATATGTGCTCATGGCATACCGCACTTCGATACATTCCAGCACAGGTTATACCCCTGCTCGGTTAATGTTAGGCCGTGAACTAGCCTTACCCCTGGATCTGGCAATGCCCAGGATTCCAGGAGAGAAAAATTCACCATCTCTCTATGTTGAGCTCATGCGGCAGTGGATAGAACAGTCCCATGAGCTAGTGAGAGCAACATTATCCACTGCACACCGGCGTCAGAAAACGTGGCATGACAGATGAGTGCATGGAGACCCATATGAGGCGGAAAAAATGGTTTGGGTTCACGATTTGTGACATTCTGCAAACATGCCGAGTAAATTGAGTTACCCGTGGAAAGGCCCCTATGTGGTAGTAGGTAAGAAGTCAGACATAACCTACCATATCCATGCCTCGGATGGCCTGACCTGCCATCCACTTCGATCGACTTAAACCTTGTGTTAGTGATAACCCAGTGCCAGAGCTCTGTTTGGGCATTCCATGTAACACCGGTACCCAGGCGGATGTCTCTAGTGAGACAAGTATTCCCGACGTTAGTCCAGAGCACTGCAGTGCCAGTTTGACCCCTCTCCTACCAAGCCGGGAGTCTGGCAAACATATGACTAATGCTGAGGACGATGATGAGATACGTACTCACCGTCTCCCTCCTCAGAGCGGGTCTAAAGACCTCAGAGCTTTGTTGAGGACGATGACGAGATACGTACTTGCCCTCTCCGTCCTCAGAGCAGGTCTACGTGATCTGGGAAGTCGTATCTGACGATTTTCTCGTTTGTGCTGTCCAAGGGGAAGGACGGAAAGGTTGTTTCGCCGACCTCTTCCCACTCCCACCCACTTCATGCTATTACCCCAATTACCACAAGCGGAAGCTGAGGCTGCCCTGGGCCATGATTCCTGTGGGGTGGAACATGTAATAAATAGCATGGAAGTGAAGAGGCTTGATGAGGCCTTGGCTCATTTTGTAGACCAGTAAAACCGCACAATGCGGTCTACCGCTCCAACTCCTAAAATCGCGAGAACAGAGAGGGATAGGATCCTCGAAGGGTTCTCGCAAACAGGTGGCAGTGGGCCTACTGTAGCACGGATCAACTGGATGGGTGCTGGCTGCCTAAGCAAGGCTGGGTACAGACCGGTCATGCCGGATTCGTTCTAAAGAGCACCCCCTTGGTAGAGCAATAAGCGTATGTAAGCCCTATACGAGAGGGTTCTTGTTAAAAATTGGCTACGTCTGATAGAACACGTGGTGCGCATGCACGCATGTCAGAGCATCCCTGACAACACGTCTCGGAACTGGAAGCGAGAGCTTACCTATAGTGTACCGAGTAGGTACTAGTAAATGCATGTAATCTATCCGTTCTCGTTTTTCCTGGTACCAGTCAGGACTAGAATTAAACGAGCTTTCTAAAACTGTAAACTATTTTTAAATCGGCCCATAAATGGCTGGGTTATCGAAATATTGCCATAGCATCGTAGCCGCGTGTATATATTAAACTAAATATAAAGATCTGTGTACACGTGGTCAATACGTCACTAGCATAGCCGCACGTTGATTGATTGGTGCTCGGCCGCTGATTGGTTGAGGCGTCCACCTGTGACGTCACAACGAGTATAAAAGGGGTGGAAAACCAAGGATCGAGCGCTTCGCCGGTGTGGAAGTCGGCCCGTGCAGGACGACTGGACCACCTGCATGACGGATGTGAACTGCTAACCCACTAGTGATCTTCAACTGGTTTCTTTCGGATCCCAGCACATCCACGGCGTAGGACGTCCTTGGCTTCCATGGAATTTTGGATACTCCTGGAGGGTCATCCGGGAGAAATATACTAAATTTAAAGTTAGACTTTCCTCATCCGGACTTTCCTAATGCAACTTCTGCGGAAGAGGCCGTGCGGGCCCGGAATATAATCCTATACAATGTAGAGCTGCGGTGATTCTTGGTGGACGACTCGCTGGATCGGCCAACCACGCTGAAAAATGGACACTAAATTCTGCAGTGCATGTAGTGTGTGTTCAATTAACTTTTCGACCACAGTCTGGTGGACTTTGCTAGATGTGCCGCAAGAGCTATGCGAGGCATCCCGCACCGTGTGTCTAGTTATGTATCTGTTTAACATTATTATACAACCCTCTCTGTTAATGAGCAACCTTTAGCTTTATTATTTCCGTCGCCGGACGGAGAACTTTCTCACTTCAGTATAAATTATGATTTAGTTATAGAGACTATCTAATAGATGCTACTTCACTGTTCTGTTTCACTGTCATGAGTATGTTCTGTATCTACCCTTCTTGGAGGAGTGAGCTTGCGAATCCAACCTGCAGAGAGCAGCTGCGGAAATCGCCTGCGGAAACGTCTCCAGCTCCAGAGAATGTGCCAACTCATGCTATGAATGTGTTAGCGCCTCAATTTCAGTAACATAGTAGCCTGTCCCGTACCGACGACTATTAGGTACTCAGGTAACTATACTATTGTACATCCAATTATTATTTCCGTATATGGCACTGATGACTAATAGGTGCCTTCCCGGTCTTAGGACCACAATTTATAATTTCTTTATCACTGTTTATATTATCCTTATTTACTGTGTGTGGGTGCTTTATCTAACCGTTTAGGTCTTTCAACCTGATATACTACCTCAATAATTTATATAAATTGCCATCGTTCATTGCATTGGTTAGTTGTATATGGCAGATAGCCATTTCGTTGATATTTTTTGTTTAATTATAGAAAACTTAGACCGCAGTACACTAGGAGATGCTAAACAGCAACATATATATCTGCATCACTTATCCCTACCATCATCAATTTTACACTGAGGTCGCTGGCCGTGCTCTAACTGTTTGAGCCTGGCATGTTACCGACTAAACCTTCCTATTCAGCTCAAATAGGATAGTTTGAAGTAGTTAAGGACAATCTCTTCACTAGGAGACATATAGTGTATGCCTCTTTTCCGGTTGTTGCAGTAATGTAGCCCAGCACCCCGGCCAGCTTGTGTAAAATTGGCCAAATACCTATAGGGCCTCGTATATATTAAAGTTATTGTCTGTTTCCATGATTCACTAGCCGCATGGCTTCTTAATTGTTTGGACGTCCCATCAGCATGTTGATCTTATCCGACCCTGGGAAACTATTGGAGGTTTCCGAGTGGTGATGGTTAAAGTGCTGATTTACATACATCTCCTCCGTATCCTCGGATACTTGTTAGCTAGATAACCCCGCCAGTGAAGGAAAGCACTGCGAAAACATATAGGTATAAATGTGAGTTTGATAGGTTTATTTTACCAGCCCACAGTGCATATCTGGGCACATTGGACCATAATCCTAACGACAGGTCAAAAGTTAGATCCATGGGAAACAGTGACGGACGAGACGCGCATCTCCATCCAGCTCATCGGAGTGTTTGGGAAGGATCTTGGAATCTGCCACGCCCTCACGGGAAGGACAGTCGTGGTAGATATTCGCCTCTCTACACCCACTTAACTATATGTCAATAATCAAACTTGCTTATATGAAATGTAGCCATTGTCCAGGTGATGTTTTATGTGGTTGTGGAGCCAGGTACCCGGATTCTCATCAAATGTGGATGTGCTGCGATGAAACATGTACGCTTACTGTCCATGGAGGTAGATGCTCTTTCCAAGCAACATACGGGAAGCTAGGCATCTGCGCCTATTGGACAGCTGTATCTAACGATAGGTAGGAATCCCTGCCACTTGTGGCCAAAGCTTGTTTTCTTTTCTACCACTTAAATGTTAGGTTAGACTGTAGCAGAAGGTCTGCATAAATAAAGCGACATCTACCAATACAGCAACTTGGAACTACATAAGATGGTGACATGGGAATTCTTCGGAAATTGCTTATTCCGCCTTCACGTAGACCAGTACACATCACGTTAATTATGGCTTCATTGGATTTTTCTGCACTTAGCATTTTCTGATGAACAAAAGAGTGCCCCTTTTTGCCATCTCTTTTCCTCCGCTTCGGCGTTGAAGGCATTTTCCTGTGACAGAGGCCCGCACGAGGCACTTGCCTCTCACAACAGCGAGAAATCCTGTGACAGAGGCCCGCACGAGGCACTTTCCTCTCGCGGCAATAACGTTCTCTCTGTGTATGTTAGGGGTATATTAACTTATATTAAGTTACTCAGTGGTCTCCTATGCGGATGCTTCTCTTGCACGGATACCTCTGCGGATTCAAGGATCTGTGTGATACCTTCGGTGACACCATGTAAAAAGGACCAGCTAGCTCTATATTGTGTATTAGTGTGCTCATTTTACTGGCAAATGATTCACTCTGTTTGTATAGTATTTATTTATATTCTAAGTACAATATTCTCTAAATTAGTATGGAAAGACACACCGGTGACACAAACAGTTGAGACGACACCGTGTGGATCAATCTCAGCAGCAATGGTCGCACAGCCCCACTGGAACATCATTGTTCCACCAGCTCTAGAAGTTGGTCTATGTACTCCGCAGAAAGATGGTACATGGGAACCGCAACCTCGAGATCTGCAGATAACTAGCCATCCCGGTCATTGCACACTTGCGGTGCGATGGGCGGATACTTAATGGTGGACCAGCACATACCCCCGCGAGCTACACCCACAAGGGTCCAGGGACATGTAAAGAGAATTTAGGAGTATAGTGCAGAGGAGATACTGAAGGCCTCTGTGTCTAATGATGGGTGAATCAACATCCTACTGTGGTACCGTCTAGTCAGTGCATTGTTCGGGCTGCTGAACTGGTACGTGGATGATAATCCATACCTAGGACATTGCTAGCAGATGGCCTGCAGGCAAGACGGGGAAAATGGTCAAAGTTTGTATACTGTTGGCAGATAGATACGGATCAGACCATCGGTTGACCCTGAGTGTGAACACAACGCAAGTATCATCCACAGATAACCAGCCACGGGTATCAGATTCAAATCACCAACATGTCAGAAACACAGACACTCCGGTTGACTGTATTCACAATCTGCAAACGACAGTATTGTAAATTGTAATAACTGTCGCACCCACTTTCGGGTTGTACTGTAATTTAACCATTATTAAATGGTACTAATGTGTCTGGTCTAGGCCGGGACGGAGCTAGTTCTAACCTTGAGGAGAATGCTTGGCAAGAGCTCCCGCTCACACAGCTATCTTGTCGGGATCAGTAACGTTGATCTACCGCCTGAATAGATCTGTTTAAAACACACATCAAATTACTTACAACTTTACTGTTAAATTTTTTATTAAGAACACAACTGCTCTACCATGCTACAAATTATTAGCGCATGGGCCGGTAAAGTGGCATAAAAAATCTGACAGTATAATTACAGAGAGAATTTCAAAAGTTCTCTTCCATGCGTTCCAGTCTATAATCAACACGGGCTGAGAACTACCTATTACAGACATATACCAAGGCGCATATTAAAGAACTCGTGCAAATAGGGGACATTATATTATAAAGATTCTTGATGTAACATATATATTTCTATCTCTCGCATCTACAACAGACTACACTTCAGCAACAGTATTTTGGCCATCGCCATAAACAGCATGTATGTTTCCGATCAACCATGTGCTTTTAGAGCCACGTGACATTTACTGCTATTTCCAGTAAATTGGATCAAATGCTTTAAACACAAGAGCCGCCCAAAGACGTGATTACCACAGCGTTATGGAGGAGTGGTGAGGGTGAGTTGGGGTAATAACCGCTGACATCACCAGGCTCCCACACACCCATCGATTGCTCCAGCCTAAAATTAAAACAGGCAAGTTTATAAGCATCCAATCTGGAGAACCGCCTCATGCTAATTAAAAGGTGAGGCCCCCGCAAAGAAAAAGTAGTACCACGTTTCTATGTTGATCGAAGGCTGTTAAATGCGTGAAATTAGGACAAAGTTAACGAGCCATTCTTCCTATAAATAAAAGTACTTCCTTTATACGGGAAGAATTAATCCTTAGACGTCTAGAGCAGAAAAAGAGGAAACTTTCTATATAGGGCTGACCGAATCACCTGTTAAAACCTTTAGGTGTGGTCATCCGCCACCTATGACATCACCAAATAGTATAAAAGGAGGAAGCGCGTTCTGAAACTTTGTCTTCCCATAAAAACTCGACACCAGGGAAGAACAGATAGCATTAGGCTTCTTTCGTGTTGAAAACCCAATTCTGCTGTTTTATTATTTCATTTTTATACTTGGCCTGGAAAGTTAAATACAATGAAGAGATAAGGCTTTAGGTTTTGAATAAGGTTCCCGCAGCCAACTACCATGTGGGAATGAGATGTCACTCATTGAAGATTTAGCGTTATCGGATTCGTCTGAAGAAGAATCGGTACCAGTTCCAAAATGGTTCCCGTGCAGCTCGTTATTAGTTAGAGGAGAGCCCTGTACCAGAACTTTTACGAGAAAATCCGATTGCACCCTTCATGTTAATAAGGATCATCTCCTCCAGTCAGCCTTCTGCGTGACATGCCAGTATCTCTACACTGCTACTCGCTACGGGGTGACCCACGCGCTCCATTATCTTCACTGTGTGTTAGACGTGACATTAGTTCCTGGGGAAGAGAACAAGGATCGTGTATTTTAGCCACACGTTTCGAATCTCGGTTTCCGGTCAAAGTTCTCCCGACCAAGAAGATGGCCCAAACAAAGAATACTACTCGTAGATATCCCGTTAGTCATCGTCTTCCCGCGGCTACCGTAAGCAATGTACCGACAGCTAGACGTGAAATCTTGACTGTAGCCACGTCGGAAAGTGTTACGCCGCTACCAGTCACTTCATCTACACCAGTCCTGAAGCGGAGTAAGAAGCGAAAGTCTCCCGCAGAATCCAGTCTGGCAGCACCCGCATCAGTAATTAGCCATCTAACTACCATCACTACACCCACACCCGTAGTGTCTAAGACAGTTTTAGCGAGTCAGCCAATTTCGGTAGTGATCACGACACCTATGGGAATAGACATTCCAAGTTACCCGCAGTCACCATCTCCGCCAGACCTAACCATAGGCGAGGGACCAGGACCGTCGCAGCCTGCGGCGATTAGTATAACTCTGACCCGTGTTATCCAGCATCCACCTCCTAGCCTTTCTGACCCTGCCATCAGAAAGGGAACCATGCCGGAATGACCATACGTGGGAAAGAGACGTACCGCCCACACGCAGGACATTCAGCCAGTGCCTAACGTCACCGCAAATCGTCTGTTAAAATATGCTAAGTATCGGAAGATGTTATCTCCTGCCTTATCCGCTCCGGCATCATTGCCTCAGCCTACGATACAGCTCACCGCCATCACCACGACAGCTACAGCAGCCACCACGACGACTACCACCACTACAGCATCAATGACATTAGCAACAGCTAGCACCGCCGCTGCCTTACAGACGGATATTTTAGAACCGGCAGTAACTGTGAGAGACATTATGGACGCTCATATTTCCGCCACCATCACTTCAGACATTTCCGACAGTGTCAGTAATAGTGAACGCATCTCAGCAATGATAGTGCATCCACCGCGACCAACCACCATCAGTCGCGGGACCCAGACTCAATGGGGAAATTTTGCAGCAGAAGTGTATTAATTATTACTTTATTTTTTTAATACTTTTCTTCTTATTATATATGTTAGATCAATTGAATACCATCCCTAGTATGACTACGGTTATCCGACACAGCCACACACTTCAGTGTCCAGCTATGTCCCACACGAAATGAGCACTGCTGACTCCCGTGTTGTAAGAACGTTGTGTGCGACGTAAAGAATACAACATCCTGCAGTGCAATAATGTCATAATCCTGTCATGCAGTTTCAGCTACGCTGGGGCTGCCTGATAAACTGACTGTTAAGTTCTTATTATTATATTATATTTTTCTGCTTATTTTTCTTCCTGTCTTAGATGTCAGGACGGATATGGGGTCAGCGAGAGCTGCCTGTTGCGGACCCGCTATAACGGTCTGCAAATATATTTTTAATAATAAATAACAAGATATACGTGTTGCGTGCCCCCTTTATTTACCCAGGGTGCGCAAGTAATTCGGGAGTAATTCATTAAATACCCCATGAGGGTATGTTACATGGTTCATATATGTATACATATATATATTATCTTATTTTATTATACTATATTTAAAAATGTAAATTGTGGTACGTTGGAGATTGGGTGTTCTCTGCGGAGATAATGATTATCCACACTCAGAGAGAACACCCATGCGAGCTATTGTTTAGAATCATTTACTAAATAAAGTTACAGCACGCACCGTAATATTAATAAAACAAAACAAAAAAAGGAAAGGCCTGGAAAAATTTAAAACTAAAAGTATGCCTCCCCTCTCCTCTTTGGCACCTCTATGTGCTCTGTCTCTTGAATACGCGTCTATTGCATCACTACTCCTCTCCGGCCACGCGCCTACCCGGGAAGTCTATAATTCCCGCCTAGCGTACGTCCATGCATTGATCCGCCATGTGCGATCGTTTGCCACGGATGTCAAACTAGGAGGGGGTGATGTAGTTCGGATCGACCAGTCAGGTACCGGCCATACCAGCTAAGCTGGATATGCGCCGCCCGTCCTGGATTCGTTCCCTGAACACGCCCCCCTCGGTAGAGCCATAAGCGTATATAGGGGCCTATGAGAGAGATCGTGTTGTAAAAAAATGACTAAGCTCGTTAAAGCGCATAGTGCGCATGCGCATGCTTGGATACGATTTGTGATGGACCACGTAGTCTACGACCAAGATGGGATGACGCTTTTAGTGTAAAAAGATGGTACCCTGTAATCGATTTTGATTACCTGTTCCCGCGGAATCTGGCATTGATCAAGACCAGAATTCGACAGGCTTTTTAAATCTGTAAACCATTTCAAAATCGGTTAGGAAATGGCTTGAGTTATCCACGGAAACCCCTTCTTGATTATCTTCAAAATATTGCCGTGACGTTATAACCACGTGGACACAGGACTTCTAGAATGTTCTAGAACATTCGACAGCGTTATTATCAGCTACGCACTGATTGGCTGTTGCTCGAACAATGATTGGTTGGAGCCTGCACCTGTGACAGCACGAGGAGTACAAAAGGAGACGCGATCCAGAGATCGAGAGCATCCTCAGCCATGGGCCGAATAGGTTGGACCTGTACCAGCTACTATTGAGCGACAGATATTACACATATAACTTCACTTTCTGTCGGTTTCTCTCCCGTAGCTAGCAGTAAGCCAACCCACCGCACTAAAAACAATTTTGTAACTCCCTACTTGCGGGAGCAATTTGGAACGTTCTAATTATCGTTCACGAGTATCAATATCTACTTCGGAACACGAACTTGCAGTGAGGCCTTTACGGCCTGAATATGTGATTCTACAGATGTAGAGGCAGGATGTTTTTTGATGGATGACTCGCCGGATCTGCCGGCCACGCCCGAAAGTGGTATTTCAACCTTCCCCACCCTAATGTCGTGTAGGTTCTTTTAACTTTCGACCGCAGCAAGTAAACTTTACCCTGTGTGTCTTCAGAGCTGGCTGATGTACCCAGCACCGTTAAGCTTTGTTTTGTATCTTCATTTGCATCTGACAACCCCCGCTTGTGATCGGGTTGTTGACAACTTCCATCCATGCCATCAGTGTATGGGAACTTTCTTCACAGCAGTAATGCCATTGTATCTCTTGCTGACTACTCGTTAGCCATTTCATTGTGCTTACAGTCCTGAGCGATGTACTCCCACCATGAGCTTCTTGCGGGAATCCTGTTTGCGGAACCAACTTGCGGGAACCAACCTGCGGGAACTTTCCAGCTTCCAAAGAATGCATCAACTCGCATCAACTAAAGGATGACGTACCAATTTCAGTAACATGATAGCCTAACTTAAGAATGGCTACCGAGTATTCAAGTAACTATAGTTAACATTTTAATTATTCAGCTAAAGGTACTTTTCTAATTATATTGTATCCGAAAGAATGGTCCCGATGACTAAAAGGTACTGTACCAGTCTTAGGACCACTAGTTATAATTTCTGTATATGTTTATAGTTATTCTCATTTTCTGTGAGGTGTTTTCACTAACCGCACTGTAGTAGGTTTGTTAACCTGTACTAAGATATATAATTCTGATCATTTGATATTGTATTAATTGTTCTGGTTAGTTTATATATATATATATATATATATATATATATATATATATATATATATATATATATATATATAATATGGCCAATAGCCATCAGTTCATATGTTTTGTTTATTTATAGAAAATATAGGACCACAGTGCACGTAGGAAACACTATACAGCAACACTTATATATACACAACACTTTCTCCCGCCACCAACACTTTTTCACTGAGGTCGCTGTCCGCGCTATAACTCTGTTTAGCCCTGCATGCTACCAACTAAAACCTTTTCTATTCAGCTCTATAGGATAGGTTTAAGGTGATTAGAGACACTTTCTTCGTTAAGAAATCTGTAGTATACTCTTCTCTTCCGGCAGTGCGATAATCTAGCCCCGCACTCCGGTAAGACTCGTAACTCCAAGATGTTGTCTCTCTTCATGCTCCACTCAGCCTTGTGTCTTCGTAATTGTTTGGATGTCCCTATCCGCACCATGGTCTGATCCGACCCTAGGAAACTGTTGGGGTTTCCGAGCAGTGATGGTCAGGGTGTGGTATCTTGCACATTCCCCCCCCCCCCCCAATGTCTTCGGATACTTAGTAGTTAGCAATTTTGCCAATGTAGGAAAGCACTGCGAAAACATATCTCAATTCTTATTTTATTTACTGAACCATGGGCAAAACTGGGCAAATTGTATTTAAACCTAACGACAGGTTAAAAGGTTAGTTCCATAGGACCCGGTGACGGGTGGGATACGTATCCCCACCAAATTCCATAAGAATGTCTGGGCATGATATTTAGATCTGCCATGCTCTTATGGGAAAGACATTTACGGTGGGTATTCGTCTCTCTTACCCCCACCATAACGATAGGACAATTGCCTAATAATGCTTTTTGTGAGAAGTAACCTGTGTCCTGTAACGTTTTATGTGGTTACGGAGCAAGATGTTCGGATTCTTATCCAGTTCGGAAATCTTACTAAGTAACATGTATGAGCGCGCTGTCTTCAGTATTGATGTCTTGGGGGCATCTGTTCTCAATAACAGCCGTGTCTAATAGCTAGGTGGATACCAGCCATTTGCGGCCTTAATTAATTCTTGTCCCTAAAAATCTAAAAGCTAATTAAGCAGAGCAGAAGGCCCACATAAATAAAGCGGCGACTACTAATTCAGCATACTAAGAATCACGTAAGACGGCGACGTGGGAATCCTTCGGGAGTCGTTCGTCCCGTCTTCACGTAAAACAGCACGCAACCCTATAGTCATAATCTCACTAGGTATGGTCTTTTCTTTTTCAATCATTTTTGGTTGAACTATTAGAGTGGGCCCATTTTTGTCTACTACTCTTCTCCCGCTTTAAGCGGTGGTGACACCTTCCCGAGACGGAGGCCCGCGCGAGGCACTTGCCTCTCACAAGGATTCAGCGACGACGGTCCACGCGAGGATAATACTCCTCACCCAAATTAGCACTAGGAGTAGTGCCCACGTGAGGCACATGACATCTCGTCCGAAATAATCTTCTTCCTTTCAGCTTAGAGTTATAATAACTTATATTAAGTTAATTGGTTACGTCTCGTGTACAGGAGCCTCCCTTGCGGGGATACCTCTGCAGACCTACGAGTCTGTGTGGTACCTCCTGGAGCCCCTTTTTTAAAGTTCATCTAGCTGTCTCTATGTCTTGTATTTTTGTATGCTCTTATTTAGTTTTATCTAGCATACCCGATAGTCTGTTTAGGTAAAATCATTGCATAGACTTATATTTTTAGGTCACCAAATCAAATCTTGTAGGTCCATAGATCACGAAATTGCTATGGACAGGCATACTGGTGACACAAATTCTTGGGATGAGACCATTGTATTTAATGTTCATGACAATGGTCGCATGGCCCCACCAGAACGATTGAGTTCCACCGGCCTTAGGAGCCGGTTTTTGTTACCCATAGGGCAGTCTCTTACAGGATCCGTCAACCAGAGACTGGATGCTAACCAGTGTCATGATTCATCATGCACTTGTGGCGCGGCGAGTCGACATGATACACCGGAACGGCCCGACACTACCCCGCGAGCTGCACTACTCTACTAATCACTTTAGATACAATGTTATTTATGGGTGTATCAAAAGAAAGATCTGTGTCAATATGCACTCCCAAATCTTTTTCGAGCTGTGATGCAGATATTGGCTGTATGTGGGAGGTACCAGTTGACATAGAGTATTGGATTTGGGAACTGTTTCTGTCAAAATGTAAGACATGCGTTTTCCTGTATTGAAGCCTAGTTACCATGTCCTGGACCACTCGCATACCTTGTCCATGTTATCTTGGGTGTCATTGGTGGTTGGGTCTCCATATATTTTCGTGCCATCGTCAAATATTTTGCAGTGGCAGGTTAGTGATTATGGCTTAGATTACAGAGTAAGAAACTGTGCAACACTGTTAGAAGATAAAGCCCTTCTCACAAAATCAAGTGTAGATGATATAATAGCAATAGAGGCAAAATATTGTAGCTCGCAGGGGTATGCGCTGGTCCGTCCTGCTCCTCCGCTTCATTGCATCGCATGTACAGGATGCACAGGAGGGCTGGTTAGCTGCGGTTCTCAGGGTTACGGATCCTGTATCATGACTCTCCGAAAAGTACAAAGACCGACTTCTAGAGCCGGTGGAACAATAACATTCCAGTGGGGCCATGCGACTACTGCCGCTGAGATTGAACCTCACCGTCTCGTCCCAACTACTTGTGTCACCGGTATGATGGTCCATAACTTAATTCAGGAGCCTAAACATGATAATTAAAAATAAACTATACAAACAATGGTACTCGTTTGTTAGTATGGGAGAGAAAATATACAGTATATAGAACTAAGTTGATATCTTGTTAATGCTGATTCATCAGAGGTACCTCACCGATCCTTATATATCCGTGAGGTATCCCTGCAAGGGAGCATCCTAACGATCCCACTTATATAGTTTAATATAAACCATTATACCCCTGACAAAAATATTATTGTTGGGAGAGGAAAGTGCCTTGTACGGGCCTCCGTCACAGGAAAATGCCTTCAACGCTGAAGCGGAGGAAGAGAGCTGGCAAACAGGGCCACTCTCTTGTTTAAACCTATGCTAAGTGTGGTGTGAGTCAACCTAGTGAAATTATAATTAATGTGATGCACGCTGTATTACGTGAAGATGGGGTGGATGATTTCCGTAGAATTCAACACTGTCATCTTATGTAAGTTCAAGATACTGTATTGGTAGTTGCCGCTTTTATTTATGCATTCCTTCTGCTAAATCGTAAACTACCAGTTAGTTGTTAGATATATATCCAAGCAAGTGGCAGGAATTTCTACCTATCTTTGATACATGCGCCTGACTGGCGAAGATGCTCGGTTTCCCTAAGGTCACCCTCTGGAGCATCTCCCTCAGAAAGGCAGCAAGCGGACATGTTATGGAGCGACAGCTTCGGAATCACATAATGATCCAGTTACATATGAGACCACAACCACATACAACATTACTAGGACAAGTAAATATTACACAAGCAATTTGAAAAGTGGATAAAGGTTTATGCCGGGAAGTGAGAGGCAGATATCCGTCTCTAGAGACCTTCCCGTGAGTGCGTGGTGGATTCCATGACAGCACCCAGTCACTGTACAGAGCTAGATGGAGATCTGCATCCTATCCGTCACCCGCTGTGTCAGGGGCGGACCATATGAGATCTCGCTCCGGGGACTAATGTTTGCCTGTCATTAGGGTTAAGTTTCAGGATGCCCAGAGATGCACTGCAGTCTGGTTAAAATAAATATATTGTTTTCGCAGTGCTTCCTACTTTGGTGGGGTTAACTATGCTAACTGGTATCCGAAGATACAGAGGAGGTGTATGCGAAATCAACACTTTGGTGTTCACCGCTGGGAAACCCCAATAGTTTCCCAAGTCGGATCATGCCAACATGGCGATGGGAGTTCCAGACAATTAATAAGCCTTGTGGCTGGAGGAGAGTAGAAAGAGACAATCACTCAATATAATAAGAGGCCATAAGGTAACTGACCAATTTTACACAATCTAGCTGGTGTGTGGTGTTACATATCCGCTACATCAGGAAAAGAGCATTACACAAATGACTCCTAAGGAGCGGGTGTCCCTAACTACTTTTAAACCTATCCTATCGAGCTAGAATAGTGTAGCTTGCGGGGGTATGCGCTGGTCCACCATGTCGCTCTACTCTGTTGCACCGCAAATACAGGATGCGCAGGAGGGCTGGTTAGCTGCGGTTCTCGGGTTTGCGGATCCCGTATCGCAACTCTCCGAAAAGTACAAAGACTGACTTCTAGGGCCAGTGGAACAATAACATTCCAGTGGGGCTGTGCGACCATTGCCGCTGAGATTAAACCACACGATCTCGTCCCAACTGTTAGTGTCACCGGTATGACGGACCATCCGAATTTAGGAACACGGACATGATGATAATAATTAAACAGTCACAAAATAATATACTATACAAACAATATCACTCGTTTGACAGTAATGGGTATATACTTCATGACTCCGTTCACGAAATTCTTCCTAGAACAATTCTTCCCTCCCTGAAACATTGCCCACCCTTCCCTACCATTCGTGTGGGGAGTGTGTGTGCTAATAAGGGCGGGTGGTTGGGGTATGTAGTGGATATAAGGATATTTCTTACAATGTGTCCATTTGTCAGTGCTTTTATTTGAGAATGATCTCTCAGTTCTTCAGGAAACCACCGCCACAGATGACAATCACTGCCACTGATTATTTGAAATTTGGCAGTGCCCCAGAAAACCACCGCCACAGATGACAATCACCGCTAGAGCCTATTTGTTTATTTGCATTTTGTGTGTTTACCTGTTTTGCAATGAAGATGAAAAGTACGTAATACATCATGATAGAGAGTCAGATTTGGCGGTGCTTCAAAACACCACCGCCACAGACGACAATCACCGCCAGTACATTTTATTTCAAAATGATTTGTCAGTGCTTCAGAAAGCCACTGCCACAGACAACAATCACCGCCAGTGCCAATTTGATTATTTGCATTTTGTTTATTTACCTCTTTTGCAATGCAGAAAATGAAGGATGCATAATACATCATGATAGAGGGTAGAGTCAGATTTGGCGGTGCTCCAAAAAGTCACCGCCACACAAACGACAATCACCTCCAATACCCTTTATTTGAGAATTATTTGTCAGTGCTTGAGAAATCCGCCACCACAGACGACAATCACCGCCATTGCCTTTTAGTTGAGGATGATTTGTTAGTGCTTCAGGAAACCACCACCACAGATGACAATCACTGCCACTGATTATTTGAAATTTGGCGGTGCCCCAGAAAGCCACCGCCACAGACAACAATCACCGCCAGTGCCTTTTAGTTGAGAATAATTTGTCAGTGCTTCAGAAAACCACTGCCACAGATGACAATCAGCGCCACTGATTATTTTGAATTTGGCGGTGCTCCAGAAAGCCACCGCCACAGACGACAATCACCGCTAGTGCCTTTTAGTTGAGAATGATTTGTCAGTGCTTCACGAAACCACCGTCACAGATGACAACCACTGCCACTGAATATTTGAATTTTGTTTATTTACCTGTTTTGCAAAGCAGAGAATGAAAGATATGTAATACATCATGATAGAGAGTAGAGTCAGATTTGGCGGTGCTTCAGAAAACCACCACCACGGACGACAATCACTGCCACTGAATATTTGAAATTTGGCAGTGCTGTGGAAATATTTGAATTTTGGTTATTTACCTGTTTTGCAGTGCAGAGAATGAAAGATGTGTATTGTGTAATACATCATGATAGATAGTAGAGTCAGATTTGGCGCTGCTCCAGAAACCCACCGCCACAGACGACAATCACTGGCACCGCCTTTTATTTGAGAATGATTTGTCAGTGCTTCAGGAAATCACCGCCACAGACGACAATGACTGCCAAAGCCCATTTGTATTTTGTTTATTTACCCAGTTTGCAATGCAGAGAATGAAAGATATGTAATACATCATCACACAGACAACATTCACCCCCAATACCATTTATGTGAAAGTGATTTGTCAGTGCTTCAGGAAACCACCGCCACAGATTCAAAGACGGTACATATTTGTTTATTTATTTATCTATTTATTTATTTTTATTTATTTTATATTATTATCATAATATTATTATATATTATTTTTGTGTGATTGTAATGGATATTCTGAGAAAACATTTCCCGTATTCTAACATTGCCCTTTATAAATCTACACACCTATTTAAAACAATCTGGCATTAATGACCACGGTGACTGAAAATTTTCTGACTTCAAGGGATCAAGCTATTTCCATATGCTAGGCTGAAGTAGAATACTGACATTAGTGTATGGTTTTATTATAATAAGTACCTACCCAGCAAACATTGTTTCGTTGGCCCAAAGTAAGTCTTATTTGTTGACCCAACATGGGTTTGCTCGTTGGCCTTATGTTGGCCCAACATGTGGTTTCATTGGCCCAATGTTGGCATTACTTGTGGTTGATTAATAGAAAATTAGTTACGTTGGGCCTACATTGTATTTACATTGGCTGGCTGATGGTAAGTTAGTTACATTGGGCCTACGTAGATTTTACATGGAAAAACTATGTGATACGTTGGGCCAATGTAATCCCAACGAGCAAGACTATGTTGGGCCAGCGAATAAACATACGTTGGGCCAACATAGCATTGTTTGCAGGGTATCCTACATGTAATAACTTCATTATTAGCTCACCTGGCCAGAATGGCCAAGAGAGCTTATGCCATGTCAATCGTCTGTCTTACATCCATCCGCTTGTCTGTCCATCAATCATCCATCAATGGTTGCTTTAAAATGTGCATCATCACAACCTGCTTACTCATCCTTACTGATAATCAATTTGCTCAATTTCACGCCAATGTCTGGCACACCACCTTTTGGTGTATTATCCGGGAATCTCTAGAATCCGCAAATTACTGGAGTTTTCCATTAATTATATATTATATTATATACACACATGCAAACGATCATTAAAGCTGACATCTATGTACATGCATGTACACACACAAGTGATTTTCCTAGCTGTATATAGGTAAATTGTCACAGTTCATAGACGAGTAAGTTTATGTTCACCAGACGCGTAAATGAGTTCATTGTTATTGAAATATATGTAGGAGCATCCAGAAAGCATAAGGTGCACCGCATTTTTCTATGTGCAATTGACTTTAATTATACTAACTTGATATTTTATAGTGCAAGCTTTGCTAGGTAATTCATTTCATTTAAGAGATGATTACGTCTGATATGAAGTTTATAGCAGAGTTTCCTGGAGATGGATTCAATTTTCAACATTGAATCGCTTCCAATCAGGCCAAACAAGAGAGTTGTGTCGAGTAACATATGGAGAATAAGATTCTCATCCTTGCTTATTAATTCCCAGCTATCTTCCGCCACTAGATGCTCGATTTCCGCTATATAGATGCTTCTGATATCTGCAAATTATGGACATTGAACTAGGAAATGCATACGGTCTTCTATAACGTTCTTACAAAAAGGACAGGCATCATTCTCATATTGATTAAATTTGGATCTGTGTGCTTGAGATAGTATGTACCGGTTAGTAGCCTTGCCTTGATGACGGCACGTTTTACATCATATGTATTTGCTGTGGCCTTCCGATATCAAGGATGTCAACATTCACAAACCGGGCTGATGATTTCTGCATAATGTCTTCCTTTAGCATCTCTACGACTTCTGTGTTTAGAGCCTTTTGGACATGATGCTTCCATACACATTTAGGTGGTGGGTCTTGTAGCAGCAGGTGGGCTGATGGCAATTGATATTTTTGTAAAATCAATTCGACATCTTGAAACCAACTGTGTCTACCTTCTCTTTTCATAACGAGCTGCCGAATTGCTAACTGTTGTTCGCCGCCAGAGCCTTCACTCCTTAGTATTGCACCAAGTAATGTCAGCTTCTTCTTTTCAATTTGCGCCTCTATTGGCAGTGCACCGAGAAGTAAATATGCCAGTGAATTTGCACAACTATTTGGAGTGATTGCAATTGCTTTAAGGGTTTCCTTTCATGTGTAGTGATCTGACTCATTTCCTTCTTTGGTATAAGTAATGCCTCCAGTCCATACGTACATCGTGGTATTACATATGTTGACCATAGTTTATACTGACAATTGGGCTTAGTCCATTAATTCCATGAAAGCCAGCATCCATCAATGAATAAGCTGTTGCATGAGCTTTTCTTATAATTTCTTTGCCTAGGCCACTTTTGTCATCTGTTCTTATTAGTCCCAGATGTTTATATTCCTTTACCACGTACATCTTTTCTTCGCTTAGTGTCCACTCATATTCTGTTTCTTTGCCTTGATTGAAAACCATCACTTGGCTTTTGGCAATGCCATTAACATACCGTTCTTTATTTGCATGCATTGTTGCAGCATTCAGTCCCACCTGTAACCCATCTGGGGATGTATCTAGGACTGTCTTATCATCACATAGTGTTATTGAGCCCAGATATATTGAACCAATATGTAGACCAGTTGCTGTTTGCTCAAGTAATTTTAGTAGCGGATCCTCATATGGGTTATGAAAATCAGGAGATGTGACCCCACCTTGTGGAAGGCCTTGTTTCGCAGCAAACTTTCTACTCCTATGTCCCTCCCACTTGACTTGTGCTGACATGTTTCTGTACATTTCATTCGCAATCAACCATAGCTTCCCTGTTATACCGAGGAGGTAAAGACGATGCAATAATGAAGAATGCCAGATAACATCAAAGGCTTTCTGTGTATCCATAAAGCCAACATAGCAGGGCACTTTATTTTTTCTGCATTCCACTAACTTCAGTCATTAGTACTGCTCCAACTGATGGTGATTTTCCAGGTGTGAAACCAAATTGTAGATTACGTTGGCTTTCTGAAATCAATGGTCTAATCCATTTAAGGTAAAGCTAATTCTCAAAGACTTTTCCCACTATGGATGTCACTGTGATTTTCCGGTAATTATCTGGGATCGTCAACGGCTTTCCTGCCTTCTTATGGATTGATGTAATCAGACCAGTTTTAAATGCATCTGGATATATGCCTTCAGCTATGATCTTATTATACAGTATCAGAAGAGTGTAGATTAATAAGACACCACCATGTTGTAGGTCCTCTGATGAGAGTCCATCAGAATCTGAGGCCTTTTTCAGGTGTAGCTCATTCACAGCACTGTTTGCACCATCCCACGTGAAGGGATCTGGACTGGACCGATCATCACCACAGATAGATTTAATGTTGGTTATATCATCCTCAACCTGATCTTATGCCTTATTAAATGTGGGGTTTTCCTTTGGTGTTCCTAGCTCTTCAAAGTAAGTTGCCCATCCTTCTATTATATCATTTCCATGATACTCCTTATCATTCACATGCAATATTTCTGTTGACAGAATTTTCTGTGATGTTTTTCTCTGAGTTCGTATTAGCTGTGCAAACAGTGACTGATCTGATGGTAGAGCATTCATGATCTTGTTTGTAGTATCTTGCTCTGCTCTTGTTACAGCCTGCCATTGCTCTCTCCGATACACCTTTTTAGCTTCTCTTAATTTGATCTTTGATGGATGTTTTGGATTTGAAGGTCTACCGGCAAGAACCCATTGATGATGTATTGTTTTGGATATGTTTGATGTTTCTGCAAGTTTATAATTCCAGAGTCGACCCTTCTTTGAAATCTTTGGTTCCCTCTCTGGGATTGCCCCTTTAGTACTGGCCTTCATACATATGGTGACAGTAGTGATAAGTTCGTCTACCGATTTGTTTGATTAGCAGAGATCCTTTTGATGCATCATTCTTTCCAGATTTTCTTTATTTTGAACCAGATCACCTTTTCCCCACTGAAGTTTTCTTTCTTGTACTGGCTTCAGCACATTGTTACTCATGCTGCTTTCCTTAACTGTAATGATAGCTCTAATTGGTATATGATCTGAGCAGTTGTCGTATTCCTTTGATACATGCTGAGCTTGTTTTATGAGATCTATGTTTGATGCAATGATATAGTCAATCTGTCAAGTTCAAGTTCAAGTTCAAGATTATTTATTTTGATATAGAATATACATTTACAGTTTCACAACAGGTAGTCCACCAAAGGCAGAGCCTATGTGGCGGTGGACCCCTACATATAACATATAACAACAATATAGGACATGAGAATACTGAATACATAAGGTTAACATGTTATAGTCCTATATATACATATAGTTAACTGTCTCGCTGCCAAGCCTTTGCAGTCTACATTTTCCATGGAGCCTAACTCAGAGTATGCTGAGTACCTCTAAATAAAATTAAAAAAAGCCACAAGCAACTTTCAGTCAAATTATTTCTAAAATACTCAGCCAATCCAGAGTCATTGCCAATTGGAGTTATTGTCCGCTTCCAGCAGTCCAACAGTTAATAGACATAGAGGGATGTGTGCTTATCTTGCTTGAGTTAATAATTCTATATTACATATTCTTATTATCAATGACAAAGTATTAATTTTTTTTATTTTTTTTTTAGGCTGTGATGGTAGAGGTAGTTGTTTGGTAGTTACCATTATGACAGATATTCTTATTCTTATTATTATTATTAATATTATTATTATTATTATTATTATTATTATTATTATTATTATTATTATTTGTTCTGGTGACTGGGTGCAAGTATGAGAATAGCATGCCATGATGGTGAGTGTTTTCCAGAGTCTAGTAGGTTTCTATAATCTTCTTTTTGATATTCTGCTTAAAGTACTGTAGCTTTAAGATGTCTGTGCGTGTGCTTGTGTCTGTATTATTCCATAACTGAATTGCTTTGTATGAGGGTTTTTGTTGTGCTGCTTTTGTTTGGTGGTGTGTTGAATGGAGGTTATTTCTTGTTCTTGTGTTGTGAGGATGCAATTGTGTATTGAGCATAAAAATGTTAGATAAGGATGAGGGTAAGTTGCCATTGTGGAAGTCCCTTAAGATTGTGTATAGTTGGAGCCCTCCTATGTCCTCAAGTTTTAAGACCTTTTCTGATTTAAAGATATCCTGGCCACCTGCTGTTTGTGAAAATAGTTTAATAGATTGCTTTTGCAGAGATTTTAGTTTTTTTAGTCTAGCTTCAGATGTATTAGTCCAGATAGCATTGCAGTAGGTGATGTGAGGAAGTATCATTGTGCAGTACAGGTTTTTAATAATATTAGGTGTTAGATAGGGGTTCAGTCTGCGAATGATGCCAATGCGTTTTGCTACCCTGGTAGTAATAATTTCAATATGCTTCTCCCATGTTAAATTTTTGTCCAGATATACTCCTAAAAACTTAGCATATTGTGCTTCTTGAATTATCTGGTTGTCGATATAGAGGTTTGGGAGAGCTATTTCTTTTAGTTTCTTAGATTTTGTGAATAGTATATAATTAGTTTTGATACATTTAAGGACAATTTGTTTACTTTAAACCAGTCTATTAATTTCGGCATTTCATTATTGACATTTTTGTATAGAATTTCTATATCCTTGTGGCTGCAGAAAGCATGTGTGTCGTCTGCAAAAAGTATTAGTGAGAGATGTTTGCAGACTTTGGGTATGTCATTCATATATAGGAGAAACAGCAGGGGCCCAAGAACTGAACCTTGGGGAACACCACAAACTATATTTTTGTATTCAGAGATAGCCCCATTGAATTGTACACACTGTTCCCTGTTTGACAGGTAACTCTGTATCCAGTTAAATGCAGTACCTCTTATTCCATAGTATGCAAGCTTTTGCAGTACAATTGCATGATCAATTGTATCGAAGGCATTGGAAAGATCCAGGAATACACCTAACGTATGTTCATTATTCTCAAGGGAGGTTGATAATTTTTCTATCATATCCACAATGGCAAGCATAGTAGAGTGTTTTTCTCTGAAACCATATTGAGAAGGATATATGATTGAGTTTTTGTTTAGATATTTAGTAATTCTACTAAAATACAGCTTTTCTAAGAGTTTTGAGAAAAGTGGAAGTACCGAGACTGGTCGATAATTAGTAAAGTCAGATACATCTTTAGCTTTGTATATGGGTGTCACACGTGCAACCTTTAATCTTGATGGAAATACTCCCTGTGTAAGTGAGAGATTACAGATGTGGTCCAATGGTGTTAGTATTTCTGTTACACAGTGTTTAAAAATTTTCCATTTGAAATTATCGATTCCAGCACTTTTAGCTGTGTTAATTTGCATTAGTATTTTGTAGATTTCGTGAGTATCTGTTGGATTTAGGAAAATAGAGTGTTGATAACTACCTGTTAGAAAGTCCTTTATATGTATATTCGAGCTGGGTTGGATTTTTTGTGATAAATTAGGACCATTGTTAGTAAAATACTCATTAAATTTGTCTGCTATTTCTTTTTTGTCGTTAATGACTCTATTATTATAAATAAACCGTGATGCTTCAGTATTGGTTTTTTTCTTATTTAGTAATGATTTAATCAGTTTCCATGTTTCCTTTATATTATCTTTTTGTTCATCAAATTTATTATGAAAATAATTTATTTTTGCTGTCCTAATTATCTTATTTAGCCTGTTTCTATATTTCTTGAACTGTGAGTCATTATACTTTGTCGGATATTTAATAAAATTCAGATATTAATTGTTTTTCTTGTGACAGGCAGCTATCACTCCTCTTGTAATCCAGGGTTTAGTAGTATTTTGTTTAAATTTCTTAATATTTTTAAGTGGAAAGGCAGATTCATAGATGTTAGAGCATGTAGTGTGGAAGGTGTTGTAGGCATCTTCACATGACTGTGATTCAATTACCTGGTTCCAGTTTATGTTAGCCATATTGTTTTTAAACATTTCTATATTTTCCTTTTTGAAGTCTCTACAAGTTACTTCTTCTTTTACAAATGATTTTCCTTTTTTGTTTTCTTTTTCTGTGAAGAGCCATTTGCACATTCAAAGGTTTTTCAACTGGATAATTAATAATAATTATAATGGATGGCTCCGAGCGTATATAGATAACATGTACGTACGTGTAATGAGGTAAAATAAACAGAAAATGAGACAGGGAACCAGGCTAAAATACATATACCATGCGACTGAGAAAGCTTCGTTTCCGGTCGCGAGTCTTTTGTTAGTTCCGGTTTCGGCTTATGATATAGGCTGGTACCCGACTCCTCATTCCCTCGCTGGCGATTCTATGGCTCAGGCTATGACTATTGTGATTATGAGCAATTGGAGTCGGGTACCAGCTTACTTATGATAAAACTGTTGTGGTTTCTTCATGGGCCCCCGTTGCAATATGGGATATGGTTCTTCATTATGCGTATGTTCCCCTAGTTGTTTTAAGGGGAAACCTACTGCACATTCTCAATGTCCAAAATGTGTGTGACACCATTATCACGAAATAGCATACATTTACTTCAGAATGTAAAACGATTAAATGGCATGAAGCAGGCCATGTAAAAGCTGTATGTGTTCCTATCTGTGCGTCTGCTAATGCAATATGAGGTTTGGTTGATTGTCTCGTATTATTTTTAACACTGACGGCCGTGGAAAGTCGTATGCTGATAGCAGGAAATGTAATGGCGGGTAACACGCCATTCGCACCCGGATGGAATGTACATTCATGTATTTACTTGCGGACATGCATTAATTCCCATTTTTTGTAGCTGATGTCTGCATAAACGCGATTTAAAAATTCTAGCGGACGACATTTCATCATGACGTCATAGTCTTGTCAGCAAATTTGTGCTATGCAAGTCCACTGCGCCACGCGGGCCAAAACTTTATAAACTCTTCAATTTAAAGGTGAAAAAATTAAATACGCGAAAAATGGTGCTAAAACAACACAAATTTGAAAACTGAAACTGAGACAGTTTTAAAATGATGCAGTCAGCAAGGCGTAGTTTAATGCTTTTTACATCAGGTCTTTTTCTCGGTCTTCTTGTCACATTATCGTTCACATACAGTTACTTATCGTATCAAAAATATCGTGTTTTCGATTCACCCGATATCCCGCTGAGTCCAGATGACCATTGGCATGGGAAAGAGTTCAAAGGGACATTCGATGCAATCTCTTGGCACGACTCGAATGGAGAGAGTCATTCTGGTAATTTAAAAATACGGATTTCCTGATCATCGGCATTATCATCATTCGCTCCCCCCTACGAAAACGGGTGACCTTCAGTTTTACTACCTATTTAACTTCACAGCTTTTTTCGTTTAACAGAAAAAGCTGCCAAATTAAATAACTTTACTGATTCCAATCGCTACATAGAAAGAAAACATCGCATTTAAATATTTAAGCAATAATTCAAGTGAAACCCTGAAACCGGAAGTCCATTGTGATTGAAATCCAATGTAGGGGGAGAGAAAGACGATATAGCCGTATCATCTTAATCTGAAAATAGGAATTGCGAACTGTGTCTGAATCATTCCTACCAAACGCCCAAGCTACAAAACGTCTCATGCCGTCATGGACGAACTGTTTTTGAAAAATAGACAGACACTGTATACAAGTATGTAAAGTATGTAAATAATGAAATGAAAAAAATCATAGACTGGTTTAAAGTGAATAAATTATCTCTGAATGTCGATAAAACTAACTATATACTTTTCACAAAATCTAAGAATTTAAAACAAATAGCTCTCCCCAAAATGCATGTAAATAATCAAGAAATTCACGAAGCACAATATGTCAAATTTCTCGGCGTCTATCTGGATAAAAGCTTAACCTGGGAGAAGCATATAGAAATAGTGAGATCAAAGGTAAAACATCGGTATCGGTATCATGCGCAGACTTAAGCCATATCTTCCCCCTAATATTCTAAAAACTATATTGTACACTGATCCTTCCACATATCACATATTGCAATGTAATATGGACTAACACGCATAAAACTAAACTAGCACATCTAAAATCACTACAAAAGCAGGCAATCAAATTATTCGCACAGCCAGCAGAGGGCCAGGATGTCTTTAAAACCGAAAAAATGCTAAAACTTGAAGACATTGGAGCTGTCCAACTATACACTATCTTAAGGGACTACCATCATGGCAATCTACCCTCCTCATTATCAAACCTTTTTAGGAACAACTCCGATATACGCTCGCACAACACACGAACTAAGAATAACTTACACCAAACCTATTACAGAACAATGACAGCTACACAAAAACCATCCCACCAAGCAATACAACTCTGGAACAACACAGATATAAATATACGCACACAAATTCTTACACAAAGCTCTTTTAAACAAAATATTTTAAAAATAATCTTAGAAAGATACTAAAAATCCAAACCAATGACATGGATGCAGAAGTCACCACCATGGCAGTACAAAAACAAGTATGTACCCAGTTACCAGGATAACAACGAGAATGTAAAATACATCTGCAATAATAATAATGCATCCATAATTGTTGATGTGGATGATGCAGTTGTGTATAATAATAATAATAATAATAATAATAATGCACCAAGAAATGTTGATACAAATTATACCGCATTGTTATATATGATAATAATAATAATGCTGTGCCCTGTAGGTGGGGCTTAGAATACACCTTCCGTATCCTCTGCGTGTCGTAAGAGGCGACTAAAGGAGGTACGGGTGAGGTAACCCTGACAGAAATCTCGAGTGCTGAAGGCGGAGGTTCCAGGCCGCACGGCGCACTCTAATAAACCATGGATCCACGCACTTAACGTTTATGATCATGTCGATAGTCACTTACAGGACTGGCGGTATGATCAGCGAACGAAAAGAAGAAGAAGATAGTAATGCTGCAGCAAGAAATGTTGATACAAATTAGGCCATATTATTATATATGACAATAATAATAATAATAATAATAATAATAATATTGTAAACAAGATATGCATGTGTTTTCCCCATTCCCATGTGTGTGTGTGTGTGCGTGCGTGTGTGTTAATTGTCTATTGTCTTAAATGTACACATGTAAATATTATATTATCTTCACCCATGATCCAACTATTACTGAATTATATGTTTATTATATGTTAAATGTAAGGGGTCCACCGCTGTATAGGCTCATCCTTTGGTGGACTG
Organism: Chaetoderma sp. LZ-2023a; assembly: GCA_034401795.1. Classification (NCBI taxonomy): domain Eukaryota; kingdom Metazoa; phylum Mollusca; class Caudofoveata; order Chaetodermatida; family Chaetodermatidae; genus Chaetoderma; species Chaetoderma sp. LZ-2023a. Next base: position 33,662,641 of record CM067365.1, on the reverse strand, counting down.
CCTGTTGTGTAAATGTAAAATCTATGTGTTAGATGAAAATAAATAATTTTGAATCTTGAAATAGTTTGTCCATGCAACGTTTTTGTCCATGCAACGTTTTGTACCGTGGACTTTTCGTCCCAAGATGAATCATCCACGATGTTTCATTTCATTTTCCAAATGGGTCGGCTTGTCTTATTGTTATTCCCTATGTCATATGTTCAAAATGTTTGCCAATCGGCCTAGTCTCAGAAGATTAATTAATGACTTCGTTAACGAAAGTGCTGAATACATCAGTACTGGTCTAAGCCTGCTATTCCAGAAATACCTGGACACTGGCACATTACCAGAGGACTGGCCTACAGCAGACATATATGTGCTGTTTACAGGAAGGGAGACGAGCATCTTGCAGACCATTACCGACCAATCCCCCTTACCTCTGTGGCATCTAAGCTACTAGAATATGTATTATATGTAAGGACATCCTTGAACAAAACAGCATACTGACGAACCATGGTTTTCGTTCCGGTTATTCATGTGAAGCTCAGCCGCTGCTCATCACATCTCACGATCTGCTCAAATGAGTCAAATCCTATAACGCAGGGATAGAGGTTGTAATCGGCATCCTAGACTTCGAAGGCCTTCAACACGGTGCCATATGATAAACTCCTATGCAAACTTAAGCGGTATGGCATCAGAGGCACCACTCATCAGTGGCTATCATGCTTTCTCACTAAGCGCATAACACGCGTTGTCCTTGAATCATCAGAGGAAACTCATGTAATATACGGTGTCCCTCAGGGCACTGTCTTATAAACAACCTGCCAAGCAGAGCTAAATCTCAGATCCAAGTTTGCAGATGACTGTAATATATACTGTGAGATAAAATGTGAATGCCCCCCCCCAAAAAAATAGGCCTACACAGATAGATAACGCTGGCATTTTTATCACACCCGACCTCATGTACACCACCACACCAAAAAATAATAATCATTATATGAGGTCTGAGCATATTTTAGCCCTTCTAATTTTGATCAAATTTTTGTATTTTAATCTTGAGAAATGCAGGATATGCATTCTGAGAGCATCTAGATTTCAAAATTTTCCATTGTCCTACCCCCCCCCCCCCACCCCACAATGAGGGAGTGTGCCACCCCCTCCCAGACCCACCCCCAAATTTGACTCCTATAGAATTACTGGCGATGCCCATGACATTAGAATGCTGGGAATGCAATTCAACGCAAAGAAATGTTACATTTGAAAAACCTGAAAAACAAGGCTTGTCACTGCTTCAACCTTGACAGCACCATCCTACGGCTACAGTAGGTCACAAATAAGCCGTACCTCGGTGTCGAATTCGCTAAAGAGTTTAAATGAACAACCCGCATAGGCAAGATCACAAGCAACGCTAATGTTACACTTGGCTTCCTTCGATGGTACTTAAGGAACTGCCCCACACCATGCAAGACGAATGCCTATCTATCAGTTATGCGATCCATACATGGGTATGGCGCCATAATCTGGAACCCATACCTCCAATTGGACATCAACCGGTTAGATAAAACTCAGACAGACAGCAAGATTCATCACTGGTGATTAGAATCTTAGGCAGAACCCCAGGATGTGTTACCAAGGTGCTGCATGACCACAGGCTAACACCATTACAAGCTTCCGGTCAAATAAGTTTCAAAATATTCAACATGTTATCGGTATGGTTGCTTTGAAATTAACATACTATTTTAGGGCTGAAAGAATTAATGTCTTAGAATAAGGAGTAATACTAGATAGTTGTAACAATTGAATTTAAATTATATTCCCAAAAGTATTCGTTTTCTAGCTTGACCAGTTAAAATATATTAATAATGTCAATTTATAAACAACCAAAATCGATTTCTGAAATCATGATCAATCGGTTGTATGAGATCTCGCAAGAACATGTCATGCGTCTCAAATCACAAGAGTTTTGTTGTTGGCTCGCCAACATAAGAAGCGATCTGAATTTTAATTCTCTGGTTTTCAAGCAAATTTTGTCGCACGTTTGAATTTCCAAACACATTTTTTCGTCGTTTGTATGTCACACGCCTTGGATCATTTTATGTTGGTCGTTTACATTGGGATTTTTTACTCTTAACCCTTTAATGGTCAAATTTGATCACGTAAAATAAAATAATGGCTTATTTGCATTTGCAGGCCAAGAGAGGACTATTTTGGAAAATGCATCACTGGAATGACTGGCTCGGTTATCATGGGAAGGTTGGCTATGTTAGTAGGGGACTGCACACTATTTTGTGCATCAGTCAGTCCATTCAACCACGCATCTATCCAATCCAGTGGGATTATGTCATCCAACTAACATGGCTGCCATAATATCATGTTGTTGTTCTTAAAACCTTTTTTAATAACTCATTCTACTGGAAGGATCTAAGTTTGTGTGAAAGCTTGCCTGTGCGGTCCCAAAGATTTTGAGGTCAAAATCTAATATGCAAGAGCTTTCATCAACACCTTTTTCAAAATAAAGTTTTTCAATAAGCCTGGATCTACTGGAGGGATCTTCTCCAAACAGGGGTGGACCCTTTCCCAGGGGTTCCTGAAGACATATGTTGGGGTCAAAAGTTAACACGTAGGTTGTAACAACAACAACTTTCAGCAAAATTGTTCCCAAAATAGGCACTTGATATCACGGCAACCAGAATGAAAAATATATCATTGACGCTGGTATTGGACAAATTTCTCCTTGTTCATCCTGATGTGAGTAGCTATTGTCGGTATGGTTGGTGGGGCTGCAACGAACATTCGTTGGTTCAGAAAATCGCAAACCAAGGGATGACGAACAATCTTCGGTTCGCTTGCACAGGATTCGTGTGGTTTCTGAACCATACATAAGCTAACCCTTTCATCGATGAATTCCCATATCTAATTTTAGGAAAACTGTTGAATATTTTGAAATTAATTGTACTAGAAGCTTCTAGTTAACTTGATTTCAAAATATTCAACAGAGTAAGTTTTATATCATAAAGAAAGTAATTTACTTTTTCAGGGATTTGTTGGTCAAAGGGCTAATAGACATGCAATATCTGAATATCCTCTAAGAGGGATTTACGATTATGACAATGAATGGAACTTAGCTGGCTTATTTTATCTTATTTTCTAACATTTGTTGTCAGAACTTGTCATTTGTGTTTTTCTACCATTTACATGTAACCAGTAACGCCATCTGCTTTTAAATTTATTTTCCGTTAGCGGTAATTTCTCGCATACAATAGCATATTAAAAAGGTTCGTGAACCAGTTCGTGGTTCGGACATCTGTGTCGTGAACTGGTTCGGTTCGTGAAAATGCTCACGAACTTCAGCCCTAGTAATTGGTAAGTAATTTCAGATGTGCGATTCCTGTAACAGATAACAACACCATTAACAATCTAACTTATATTGATCACCGATCTATTGAGTTCAATCGGTTAATCCTTGTTTCATTTTCAAGACAACTATAAGGTATTGATTATTGACTGCAACACGTCCCAGTCAAATTAGATTCAAGATATTGAACAGAGTAAAAGAATTCCATATAGAATTTGACAGTTCTGTCTCATTAACCCGCTAACACTCAATCAGCCAAAAACGGCTTCAGAAATCGTCTTGAGAAATGTCTACTGTAAAAATTTGACTAAAGGACAGTTTTTTTGTCAACTTACATGTTCTAGGAAGGGGTGGGGGAGGGGGGTGATTCCGTTTTGGATAATCTGATGTTGGTCAGCATTACAACTGGTGAACCTCTTACCACATTCCTAATGTCACGTGATTTCTATGTTTTCGAGGCGACATTTTATGTCAAAATTTGATTGATTTTGATGTAATAAATGATCTGTATTGAAGATACGTCATATTTAGACAGTCCATTTAATAATTTCTCTTCCACAATGATATCTTTTAGGCATACATTAAACATAGTGCTGAGTGATAGTAATTTTTTATACCAATTTTCGATTTTTGAAAGGTACATTTTTAGCTCACCTGGCCTGAAAGGCTAAGTGAGCTTATGCCTTGGCGACCATCCATCCGTCATCCGTCAACTTTTCCTTTAAACGACCTCTTCACAAGAACCACAGGGCCAATTTCAATTATACTTGGCAGGAAGCATCCTTAGGGCATCGGGATCCAAGTATGTTCAAATGAACCTGATCGGCCAATTTGGCTGGCGGGCATCTTGGATTTAGGCCGATTTTAGGAAACGTCTTTAAAAATCTTCTCCGAAACTGCATAGCGGATTGATGTAGATCTCATGAAATATTAGCAACTAAGGGCAATTTATGTTTGTTCAAGAGAAGTTGATTCGTCAAAAAACATGGCCGCGGTGGCCCAATCAAAATATAGTGTGTTTGGCAGCCATATTGGATTTTTTTATTTGATGGATTTTGAGGCCGAAATTCGTTTTATAAAGGTTTTTGGGTATTCTGATCTCAAATTTGCAATTTTTGAAAATGTCGGATAAACGGTTTGGCAGCCATATTGGATCATTTTCCCGCCAAAAGCTCCCATACTAAAGCAATGAGAAATTTAAAATGTCTTCTCGAGAACTACTGGGCCGATTTGAATTATATGTGGCAGGAAGCATCCTCATGGCATAGAGATTTAATTTTGTTCAAATGAACCTGATCGGCCAATTTGCCCAACGGCCATTTTTGATTTTGGCCGATTTCAAGAAATGTCTTTAAAAATCTTCTCCGAAACCACTTGGGAATCTTCATCTAGGCCAAGAGATAAGCCAAGTTTGTTCAAGAGGACTTGATTGACCAAATGGTTCGGCGACCATCTTGGATGACCTAGTTTTCACGAAAATGACTCCTCCAGAACCGCTTAAGTGATCAGCCCGAAATTTGGGCCATTAAAATTTGTTCACGGGAAGTTGATCCATCAAAAAAACATGGGCGCCGTGGGTCAATCAAAATGTAGTGTTTGGCGGCCATATTGCACTTGCAAAAATGTCCATAAACTCATTTAAAAGACTGCTAAACCACCCACCAACAATTTTGACAAAAATTGATGGTGCTCCAGGTGAGCGACACAGGCCCCTTGGGCCCCTTGTTAATTCTTGTAGCAATATCAGGCGGTGTACTAATTTTTCCTTTTTGATTCAGTTGTCATGCCTAATTAAAGAAACGCAACAGCATTCCAGATTGTTGTATTTTGAACTGTGCATTCTGTTGATTAAATGTAAATCGTTCATTCTGAAAACAACTATAAACTGCACTATCGGACGAGTTTATGCCGTTACTATCATAGCTACTCAGAGCTACCGTCCTATGTATATGGATTGCGCAGTATCTCCCCGGGTACTAATATCAGCGTCTTCGCGCTACTTGGCTAATGATCTAAACTCGTCCTACTAAGGGAGGCTATAAGCAGAAGCCGATACATAATGTGATTTATGTTTTTTATCGACAAAATTTTATATCAAATATTGATGAAATGAAAATGTTTATTAAACTATACGCAATATTTAGGCGGTCCCAATTAATAGTTTCACTCCCGTGATGATGGATATACGGTTACATTAAGCATAGACGTTGGATAGTAAGAATTTGTCGCATGACATTTTTGTATCATTTATTTAAACTTTTTCTCACTTCATGATTTGTTTATACTTTTGGGAATGTGGACCTACGATTTAATAAAAAATCTCGTTTTTTTATATAAAATCGATCGCGTTGTTTCAAAGCAAAAATCGCGCAAGCCTATTTTAGCCATGCCCCGCCCATCTCTAGCTGCGCTCCACCCACACCTTGCTCGTGTTGGGATCGATCAATATCTGACTATCAATTTGAAGAAAACTATACATGTAAGCTGTTGAATATTTTGAAAGTAATTTGACTGGGTGCTATTGCTGCCATCAAATTAGTTTCAAAATATTCAACAGCATGTTTATTAAATGGTAGAGACATACAATTCTTACAATATGTCAGGCTGTTAAGAGTTATGGACGGGCCTAATAGAATCATTTATGACGTAATGATTATGAGATCATCCTAAATGCCGCTTAGCTGATTATGACATAATATGAGGTCAAATCATCGATGGATACTCTGGAAAGGTGAATTATTGTTATATAATCGATCGTGATCACTCAAAGCAATAATGGCACAAGCCTAAGTATTACTGAACACAAAATTATTTCTTTTTTTATATTTTCCTTTCAGATGAAAATGCAAAGGTGGCTCATGAACTGTTTGATAAGGTCCATATCTTGTGCTGGGTGATGACACAGCCTGTCAATCATAAAACAAAGGCCATTCATATCAGAGCGACCTGGGGTCGTCGGTGTAACTTTCTCATATTTATGAGTTCAGAATCAGATGATAGTCTTCCAGCTATAAAGCTTGACGTTCCTGAGGGCCGTGCACATTTATGGGCGAAAACCAAAGCTGCCTTTGCCTATGTTTATCAACATTATTATCACAGAGCTGACTGGTTTTTAAAAGCTGATGATGATACTTATGTTGTAGTCGAAAATTTAAGACATTTTTTAGAGAAAAAATCTACACAAGCGCCTGCTTACTATGGGCATAAGTTCAAGCAATTTATACCCCAGGGTTATATGAGTGGTGGGTCAGGGTATGTTCTTAGCAAAGAAGCATTGAAACGTCTTGCAGGTGCTATTGATAAGCATGAATGTCGTCAAGGTGCTGGTGGTGCCGAGGATCTTGAAATGGGACGCTGTATGGATTCTCTCGGTGTGACGGCGGGGGATACACGCGATGAGTTGAAAAGACAAACGTTTCATCCGTTTATGCCAGAATTCTTTCTTATTCCTGGACGAATTCCTGATGACAATTGGTTCTGGAAATATACTTATTACCCTTTTAAAGCGGTAAGTAGTGATACTTAGATATTTTGATTTTCATTCCAGGTTTTTAGAAGCCTGTTTTCTGGTAAACTATACAGGCAGGAAACTACCTACCAATTGGCCAAATGGAAAGTAATATTCAAATCCGACTAATATATAAGCTGGAGTGGCTAAATACTTGTCTAATGATTAAATCACCATGGTTGCAGTCCGTTCATCCATCCGTCAAGTCGCTTCTCCTTAACGGTTAGACCTATTTCAACGAAATTTGACTGGAAGGATCCTATTTTGGTACCCTCCAGAACGGTTATTCAGAATTTTGATTGGTCAATTTTTTAGGTGAAAATTAGATTTTATGAAAAATTTACCGAAAATTGTCAAAATGCTACGTCTCCTTAGTTGCTTGATATAATTCAACCAAATTCGGCTAGACAGATTCTATGGTGGTAGGCTCTAGAACTTGTATTCAGAATTTTGATTGATAAATTTTTGGGTTAAAATCTTAGATTTTATGAAAAATTAACCGGAAATTGTCAAAATGCTGCTACTCTTTAGTTGCTTGACATATTTCAAACAAATTTGGCTAGAGGGACCCTAGATTCCAGAACTTCTTTTAAGAATTTTTATTGGTTAATTTTTGGGCTGAAAATCTTGTTTTATGAAAGATTTAATAGAAATCGTCAAAATGCATGTCGTTAACTGTCTCACTGCTGCAAGCCACCAAACAATAATTTCAATGGGCAATAACTCTTGACTTTGACGAATTTGTCTAGCAGGGACCCTATGGTGGTAGGCTCCAGAACTTTGGCTGGGATTTTCTTTATATTTATCTTCAGTTGGATTTTCATAACTTCCAGAAATCCTACATGTATAGGAAATGAATAGGAACAGTTTTAACCATTGAATTTGTTCAAGAAAATTTCAATTTTCTCATAGAAAATGTCCATTTGCAGATCAAGAGAAGACTCTTTTTATAAATTTACCACTGGAATGACTGGCTTTGTTATCGAGCCAGTCATTTCAGTGGTGAATTTTCCTAAATAGTCTTCTCTTGGTCTGCAAATGACATTTCCCAAGACCACTACAGAAGCCGTTTTTGGCTGATATGATGATAAAGGGTTAAATGTCGTCTCAAGAATCACTTCATGGATATCAAAGAATGTTGGGTGGGTGAAGCCTATTGGGATTGGCTCCAGAACTTCCATTCAAAATTCTAATTGATCCATTTCCAGTGGCTATCTTGTTCTCGAAAATCATCTCAGTAACTGCTGTACTGATTAGGCTGGAAACCCATTAGTTGCTATTACACCACAAAAACATCTATACCGTTCAATAACTACTTGGTAAATCAACTATTCTGCATTTAGCCACCAGAATAAGATTTTTATGCTTGCTTACATTCCTCGATACACCTATTCCATATTAATATATACCCTCAACCAGGCTACTGGTAGGGTACACCCCCAGCATATGGCCTGATAAAGACTGGCACCAGTCTCTACTCACTCCTTAGTGATGCCTGTCACTAAGCATGTCCGCACATGCGCATTGGAGCCCAAATAGGAAACAGATTCACTTTTCAAATATTCTGCAAGCAGTACAGTCTGCAAATATTCCAGCTAAGTTTTTTATGCTCCCCGAAAAAAAATTTGCGGGAGCATATAGTCACCGCTTTGTCCGTCCGTTCGTGTGTTCACCGTATATGTTTGTCCAGGGCATATTTTCAAGACTTTTTCACATATGGTCACCAAACTTGGTATGTGGATGCATCTTAGGGAGAAGGTGTGCGGGGTATGAAAAGTAGGTCAAAGGTAGGTCATGCTGACCTACTTTTCATGGTCGACTGAATATCACAGAAAATGTTTGTCTGTGCCATAGTTTCAAGACTTTTGCACATATAGTCGCCGAACTTGGTATGTGGATGCATCTTAGCGAGAAGGTGTGCGGAGTATGAAAAGCAGGTCAAAAGTAGGACATGCTGACCTACTTTTCATGGTCGACTGAATATCACAGAAAATGTTTGTCCGTGCCATAGTTTCAAGACTTGCACATGTGCTCACCAAACTTGGCATGTGGATGCATCTTAGGGAGAATATGTGCAGAGTATCAAAAGTAGGTCATGCTGACCTACTTTTCATGGTTGATTGAATATCACAGAAAATGTTTGTCCAGGCTATAGTTTCAAGACTTTTTCACATATGGTCACCAAACTTGGTATGTGGATACATCTTATGGGAAAGGTTGCAGAGAATCAAAAGTAGGTCATGCTGACCTTGACCTGACCTACTTTTCATGGTCGACTGAATATCACAGAAAATGTTTGTCTGGGACAGTTTCAAGACTTTTTCACATATGGTCACCAAACTTGGTATGTGGATGCATCTTAGGGAGGTGTGCACAGTATGAAAAGTAGGTAATGCTGACCCACTTTTCATGGTCGACTGAATATCACAGAAAATGTTTCTCCGGGCCATAGTTTCAAGACTTTATACCCCGCCAAAAAATGTGGCACGGTATTATGTAATGCCGCCGTCCGGGCGGGGGCATACGGGCGCCAGAGTGCAAACACCAGTGAAAACAGGTAAATTAGCACATCATAATAGGAAATCAAAAGGCAAGCAAAAACTAAAGTCGGCGACAAAAACATTGAAAAGAAAACTAGAATGCACATATGATGTACCATTGGAAAGCAGCTCACGCTCTGATGATGAAACCGATCTGAAGGATGTCAAGTTATATCGCTCTGTGATGAAGGACCTGAAAGAGAAATTCCAGGAATCAAATTCGTATGCAGACCATGTTAAAATACTGACATTGTCTCCATTTTCAATAAACAGAACCATGAAGGAGTTTAACACTACCAATTATCTTGTCAAGAAAAGTCGTAACCTGAAAAAGGACAAAGGTATACTAGGGGACTGTGATAAAAAGAAAGGCAAGGCTTTATCAGAAGCACTGAAGAATAAAATTATTGACTTTTATCAAAGTGACGAAAACAGTCGCATGTGTCCTGGCATGAAGGAAACAATCATCATTCGTGATAAGGACGGTGAGATGGTCAAGAATCAGAAACGTCTGGTGCTTTCTAATCTTAAAGAATTACATGCTGCGTGGAACGGATCTCACCCAGATCAAAAAAGTTGGATTTTCTACTTTTGCCTCATTACGTCCGAGATGGTGTGTTCTTGCTGGAGCATACGGAACTCATTCTGTCTGTGTGTGCAAATATCACCAAAATCCCAAACTGATGGTTGAGGCATGTCTTAAATGTGATGTTCAATCGCTCATGGCTTATTGTGTTTGTTCAATTAATAATGAAAAGTGTATGATGGGTCAATGCAAAGAGTGTGCTGGACGCAGTGGCATTATTGAATATCTTAATCAGTGTGATGAACTAATAGATGTTGGTGAAATAACATATACATCTGTGCAAAAGTTAAGCACCACCCTATTTCTACGCACATGCGAGGGTATATTCATGTGCTATGAAGAAAGCAATAGCATAAACATTTATGTACCCATCAATCTTAGTGCAAGAGGTAATAATGCAACTAGAGGAATGCTGATTATGATGGTGGGGAAACACTGTATGTTTTTGTTTGAACTTGAAAACGAGGCCTGAATATGGTTACGTTGACACAACTGACAACTATTGCCCTACAGTTGACACACGTGGCTAGATTGTCATTAATGGTGTCTGAAAACGAAGTTTAACATCTGTGCACGAGTTTGAGACTGTCATTATTAATACCGGGTATATCCACCTTGTGCCTGGATGACGGCCTGGACACGACGTCTCATGCTGGTCACCAACCGACTGATACGCCATTGTGGTATTCGTTGCCATTCAAGATGGAGTGCGTCTGTTAATTCCTGTAGGCTCTGCACAGGAGGATCCCTCCTTCTCACCATGTTTCCCAGAATGTCCCAGATATGCTCAATAGGGTTCATGTCAGGGCTCCTTGCTGGCCATGGTAGGGTTTCGATGGCATTCTGGCGGAGGTATTCATGCACAGCTCTAGCACGATGTGGTCGGGCGTTGTCATCCATGAATATAGGGTGGGTTCCAGGTGCATGATTTACAAAATGAGGGACCACAACTCTATCCAGTATGGAATCTTGATATCTTTGTCCATTTAGTGTTCCAGGTACAGTCAACAGATCCAGCTTACAATCAAATGAGATGCACCCCCATATCATAACGGAACCTCCACCAAATGGAACTTCTTCCATGATGTTACGTTGGTCGTACGCCGTGCGTCTGGACCTCCATACACGAGTTCGACCATCTGTGGCATGAAGCAGGAACCGACTTTCATCGGACCAGTGTACCCGTCTCCAGGATCTCATGTTCCAGTGTCTTCTTTTGTTGCACCACCTCAGACGCTCCTCTTTGTGGTGTGCAGTGAGGAGAGGACGTCTGACAGGTCTCCTAGCTTTCATGCCAGCAGCATACAGTCTCCTTTTGACGGTAGACATTGACACTCTATTGCGCGTTTCCCATTGCTGGCTGAGCACTCTGCTGTTGGTGAATGGAGATCTCCTAACAAGGCGTACTAGGGCTCGATCATCACGGGCAGTAGTCTTCTTCGGTCTTCCAGATCTAGGCCTGTCCTTCACCTCGTTAGTTTGCCCATGTTTTGCAATCAAACGACTGATTACAGTATGGTTAATGTTCAGCTGTCTGCCAATCTCTCTGCATGACATACCAGTGGTATGCATGCCTATGATTTGCCATTTTACACGATCACTTAACCTTCGTCTTGCCATAGCGGTTCACAATCAAGAGCTAATTCTCTCTGTACAAATAAACCACGGTCATGAACACAAAATTCCTAATCTTGTCGCCTAAATCTGTATGTAATGTTCTACACCTCAAACTGGACTTTTACATAACTGAACACGTGTGCTGTTGCCCGCCACGCACGGACATCAAGCGGCGTGAAGTCATGCATGCATGTGCATTTCGTACTTGGAATTATGTCAGCTAACGCGGGGACAAAAAGTATGGCAGCCTAGTTGTACCATCATGTTTCTACGTTCTATTGTTTTTGCTGGTGCTTAACTTTTGCACAGGTGTATATAAACAGTGGATAAATACAGACCGAACACAATTAATAACAATCACAGAAACCAGAGAAGACTTTATTGAAAATCTGGTTACTATAATATTCAAATTGACTCGTCATAGTTTCACCGCCAAATCGCAAAGTATATATATGAAGGAACTAAAAATGTCCATACCACCAACAGAAATTATCCTCCAGGGTGACTTTGCAGAAAATTATACCTTCATTGTCCAGGATGAGATTCAAAACTTCCATTGGGAAAATATACAGGCCACATTACACCCGTTTGTAGCATACCAACGCCAAGAAGATGGAATACTTAAGCATAAGAATCTTTGTGTTATTAGTGACTGTAAACACCATACAACTGTAACTGTATTCACCTTTTTGAAAGTAGTGATTGAATACCTAAAGGTTGAATTTCCAACTATAACGAAAATTCATTACTTTACAGATGGTTGTTCTGGACAGTATAAAAACAGAAATAATTTTATTAATCTGTGTTACCATGAGGAAGATTTCGGTCTCAAAGCGGAGTGGATTTTTTTTGCCACATCTCATGGAAAGAGCGCTTGTGATGGAATTGGTGGCACTGTGAAAAGACTTGTGGCAAAAGCTAGTTTACAACGACCACTTGTCGATCAAATCCTGACATGTGATGCAATGGTCAAATACTGTAAACGAAACATCCATGGCATCCAGTTTTTCAATGTAACAGCAGGGGATGTCGCTAAATCTGAAACTGAACTTCAAGCAAGGTTTGAGTCAGCAAAGACTGTAAAAGGGACTCTTCAGTTTCACAGGTTTGTCCCCATCTTTAAATCCACACTCCAGGTTTATAGGTTAAGTAAACAATCTGATGATCCGAATGTGGTCCGTATCTCGCAAAACTCTGAGGTGGAGATGGAAGATGAGCCAACAGCTCCACTGGATGTAGATATACAGGAACAGTCATTTGTGTGTTGTCTTTATGATAATTCTCCTTGGATTGGCATGATAGATGAAATTTCAGATGAGTTCGGAGATTATAATGTGAATTTTATGCATCCATGTGGGCCGGCTAAACAATTTCATTGGCCATTAAAACAGGATCGGTGTTGGATTCCGAAAGCTGACATTTTTTACTGTATTCAGTCACCATTACTAACATCCTCATCATCAAGGTATTACCACATCAGTAAAGATGATATCGCAAGAATTTCACGTGTCTGTCTGACATGGGTTATCATCAATGAACATTAGATAGACAACGCCCCGCATGTCAAGCTTTTTCCGCTTTTTTCAAATGCTTTAACATTTCTCAGTTGTCGCAGTATGAACAATGGATACAATTTGGATCGATATAGCGAGTTATCCTATGCTAATCTCATAAGGTTCCACAAAAATGAGATTTTAGCCTCAGGTATGATCATTTTGAATGAACATTGTTGCTTTTAGAGAAATAATATACCTCCAGTTTTTTAATATGATCTAGTAAACATATAGTGCAAACATTTTCATGCATGGCCATCTCAAGGTCACATGTGCCACAAGGTCAAAAGGTCATCATGCTTAAAATCTGTCCTACAGAATAAATAATGGTATTTTTGGAATCCTCAAACAAATACCTTTCTAGAAATACACAATTTATCAAAAATTGGACCATTGGTTACCGAGTGATTGTCATTTGAATATTGCTGGTCACAGCCATTTTTGCCACAATTGTCAAAATTCAAGTGGTCATATTTCAAAAACTGCTGGTCCGATTAAGATAAAATTTTTAATATCATCATCTTTATGCCCAATAATCATATATATAAACTTTCATAAAAATCTGAGAGGGTGGGGTTTCATTTTCCAAATTTTTTGGGTGATTTGACACGGAATGACCCGAAACAGAAAAACCGGAAGTGGACGGAAATGCCAGAAAATCATGAGACACCGGATGTTCAGCCAAGCCAGACAATCACAGTGCTCATGCCCGGATGCCCGGTAAAACCAGAAGACAAACCGGAATGCAAACCCGCTTGCCCGGACAAGCCAGGAGCAGAGGAGATGGAAGACCTCTTTTCTGGCAATAAGAATTACGGGAAAGATGAACTTATGCATGAAATGAAGGATCGGAAGCTTCCGCCACTGATGCCATCGCATGAGGGTTATGCAGACCCTCAAGACTTATATGGTCTTTTGTCTGGCTCCTACATGAGGATGAATAACCAGACTTATTCTTTGAATCACCAGACTTTTACTTCAGAGATTTCATCTCTTGTCTGGAAGTGTGTGAAATCTGACTGAAGACTGGAATCAGTGATTCCTGAATAAAATGTTTGAAAGCACTATAAAGGATCTACGTAATAAGAGTGGTACTTGGCTATTTTATAACATGGTAACTTGATGGTATATAATAGGCATGGTTTCACAAACCTCGAAAACGGGAGTACTGACACGAAAACTGGTAACTCCAAACTAGAGTTACAAAAACCCTCTAAAACACCATAACATGAAAGTTAAACATAACATAGGCAAGAAATATTTCATGGTAGGCATGTTTTCTTGAGTCAGAGAATTAAATGTAGCTGAACTTTTCGGTGCAAAGCTATAAACTTTTATCCATATGATAGCAGGCGAACTGATCTGCTAGCAGAATATTTGAAAAGTGAATCAGTTTTCACATTTGGGACCTACTGCGCATGCGCGAGCGTGCTTAGTGACAGGCGTCACCAAGGAGTGTGTACAGACTGGTGCCAGTCTATTGTAAGGCTAATGCAGGGGTTCCCTCTACCAGAAGCCTGGTTGAGGGTCTACATGGTGATGGTATTGGCATTAGGGAGTATGTAAGCGAGCATAAAAATTTTATTCTGATAGCTAAATGCAGATATTTGATTTAGCAAGTAGTGATTGAACGGTAATGGATGTTTTTGTGGTGTAATAACAACTGGTGTTTTAATAAGTAATGTAATGGTAAGTATTGATCGAAGGAGAATGAAGGAGATTTCAATTTCCCTTTTACCGAGATCTAAAAATACTTACCATTACATTACGGACCGTGCCTCGCAGCCCCACCGAGGCAAGCCATGAGTTGTCTCTTGTTGGGTAGCTATGCAAACTATATGGCGTCTCTGGTAGGTGCGTACCGGGTTGTTGGGAACCATGTACCTGGCTCCAGGAGCCGGTAGAGCTTTCTAAATCTAGAATCCTAGGGCACAGCTTCAGTTGAGCTATTTATCAATAAGTAATGTAATGGTAAGTATTGTTAGATCTCAGAGAAAGGGAAATTGAAATTTCCTTTAGTTTTAGGGATTTGTCTCTATCTGACTTCGTTAGGGCCTGATCCAGACTGATCTTGAAGTCGTTACAAGTAGCAATTTGGATTGTACTTATATGCATGTCTTTTCTCGCAATGGCCCTTTCCAGTTTATCCATCTGTCCTATGATGTCATAATCAACTAGGTGATGTGAAGCATGACATGATAATCAATTACTGTATGAATGACTCGATTTAATCCATCTTAAACGCTTAATAGTACTATACGTTGTAAGAATCGTATGTCTTCTATTTATTAAACATGCAGTTGAAGATTTTGACACTAATTTGACTGCGCGGGTGCTATTGCTGCAATAGGCAGCAACAGCTCCCAGTCAAATTAGTTTCAAAATATTTAACAGCTTCCCTGGATAGTTTA
This sequence comes from Chaetoderma sp. LZ-2023a, assembly GCA_034401795.1. Taxonomy (NCBI): domain Eukaryota; kingdom Metazoa; phylum Mollusca; class Caudofoveata; order Chaetodermatida; family Chaetodermatidae; genus Chaetoderma; species Chaetoderma sp. LZ-2023a. The sequence continues at coordinate 33,647,092 of CM067365.1, read as the reverse complement.
CTGGAAATTGAATAGTCAAGAAATTCAGAGATCGATCGATCCCAACGTGAGCATGGTGTGGGTGAAGCTTAACTCGAGATGAGCGGGGTGTAGCTAAAACTGGATCATATCCATGGATACGACTGCTTATCGATGTAGCCTTTGTATTATTGTCAACAAAAATTGTGCAGGTGTTATATGATAGGACATTTCAGGTACATGCCAGTGGCAAAGTACATGTTGTATCCGGATGATAACCCCAGAAAGGTGCAGATGTTTAACCCTTTAACACTCATATCAGCCAAAAATCGGCTTCTACAGTGGTCTTGAGATATGTCAATTAGCAGACAAAGAGAAGACTATTTTTGAAAATTTACCACTGGAATCAATCCAGTGTTAAACTTTCTTACCTGTTTTGAAACGATAGTCTAGTGGCCACACTGCTCATCTCCTTTTGGTACCTTTGAAAAGCAAGTCTTTAGAACAAACATGGTCAGGCGAGAGGATTTCAACCGTATGTGACACGTTTGATCCAATCCAGTGCTAAACTTTCAAAAATAGTCTTCTCGTGACATTTTCCTTGAAAATATTGACATTTTCTTGAACAAATTCAAGGCTTAAGTCTAAGGAGAAAACTTAGCAAATGGACAATGTTCCAAGATACAATATTATAACCAGGGCATAATTTATCTGGTATGGCATCTCAATTTGCTACACATATTTAGGTATTTGCTATACATTCTGCAACATGTATAGAGGTATTTGCTATACATTCTGCAACATGTATAGCTGTATTTGCTGTGCATACCTGTACGTGATTGCAATTTATCATTGATTTTACTCAGTTTTATCATTAACCCTTTCAACGACAAATCACTGAAAAAGTAAATTCTTTACAATTGTATAGCATATTCTGTTGAATATTTTGAAATTAATATCACTGGAAGCCATTGCTGCCTAAGGCAGCAATGGCTTCCAGTGATATTAATTTCAAAATATTCAACAGCTTTCCTGTTTGTTTGCTCTGAGATTGAGATACCAGGAATTTATCAATGAAAGGGTTAATCGGCTTCCGGTTACTACAGATCACACAGATTTATTGGAGCTTCAGCAAACGTGTTCTAGGAGGAGATACAGGAAATTTATCAGTGAAAGTGTTAATTGCTATACATTTTTGCAGACAACTTAGAACTATACAATTTATAATTTGCATAATAATATATGCTATGCAAATATCAAATTCTAAATTATGCCCTGGGGATCCTCACTCCCTGGCTAAAATCTGGGCATCAGGAAATGAAATATGGTGTTCCCAATTAGTCGTTCTTATCCAAGCTAAAATTAAATTCTACCATTGACTCACAACTATGAACTATGGTGGTCACATGCTGGAGTTTATGTGTATTTTTGTGCAAAACATAGAAAGGTACTTAATATTGCAAACTCATACAAGATCGTCAGGCAAAAATAAAAAATAGTTTCGTTTCCTATAAACCTCTCGGGTGAAATTTTTTGAAAACGTAGCCGGGAATAAAAAAATTTTTTTTCTACGCAGCATAAATGTTAAAACATCCATATATTTGTAAAACTATACAAATTACAATGTTTTTAATCCCATTTGTATGTAATGTGTATCCCTTTTGCTAATTGTGTCATGAAAACGTAGGATAAATTTGGCAACTACAACCATATTTAATGGACATCTAGTCAAATATCTGAAAAACAAATATTTGACTTTTTTTAAATAAATTAATTGAGAAAAAAAAATTTTCCCTCTCCATACTGGTCTTTTTTTCCAACCTAGTTTGCACAAGACCCACTGCCACTACTTTTGGGTGTCCCAAGCTGTATTTTGGGGGTATATACCCCAAAAGGACGCTTATGAGAATTATCATGCCACGGTTGAAAGGGGCTATTTAAGGAATATGTTTTCTTTTTTTGCTTTCTCAACTTTCGTGAAGGTTTATCAATAACTATCTGTATTGTTCTCGTTACAGGGGCCTAACTGTTGCAGTGATTACTCCATTGCCTTCCACTATGTTCCGCCGCATTTGATGTATGTTTACGAATACCTTATATACCACATGAAACTGTACGGATATTCCTATGGCAACCAATGTGAAGCGCAGTCAGTGCAGACATCTCAGAAAAATAGAGAAAATACATAGCGCTGGATTAATCCTTTCATTGATAAATCCCTGAAAAAGTAAATATTTTACGATATAACTTATTCTGTTGAATATCTTTTAATTAATTTGACTGGAAGCCGTTGCTGCCTCAGGCAGCAATGGCTCCCAGTCAAATTAATTAAAAGATATTCAACACAAAAGTTTCCCTGTATTGCTGCCTTGAAATTGAGACATGGGGAATTCAACGGTGAAGGGTTAAAGTACCGGTACACGGAGAGCATTGTGATACTTGAGTGTTAACGCTCGGTTACTGAGCAGGGCTTTTCAGAATACAGCGCCAGTCTCCAGAAGCCATTGCTTGTCAGATTTACCACTAGTGTTAAAAAACTAGTACTGAAAGAGATGACTGGCAGCGTGCAATCCCGCGTGTGGCGCAATATCTGTCCAAGGCCAATTTGGTGTTTTCTTTGATAAATTATGCTCAGTATGAAGGATATTTTAAATGTTGACAGGGAATCGAACCCACAATCAGCGAAAACACCATGTATCATAGCCCGCAAACGCTTCCACAACACGACTTGCGACGTTGGTGCGATGGAAGTGTTTGTGGGCTATAATGCTTGGTGCTTTCACCATTTGTGGATTCGATTCCCTGTCAATGCCAATATACTGTAATGGCGTGACTACTTGTATAAATGTTTTATATGAAATTTTGCATTCATATTGATTATGGTACGTGGTAGATGCATAGGATTTTTGGGGTCATTTTGTATCACCATTTGTCCATCCATCTGTCCGTTCACCTTGCAGGACATTTGAAAATTCATGAACATAGGAAACATCTCGCAGGCTACGCTCAATATACCTACAGTACTACTCAGAAATAACATGTTTCTAAGTCGAAAACAAAAATATATATATAGTTAGTGCAATTTTGAGCCCGATGTAGGAAATATTTTGTTGAATATTTTGAAGATACTTTGAATTGGAAGACAGCAGCAATCTCTTGCAATTGTTCAAAATAATCAACAGAACATTTTATTTTGTTTTGGAAACATGTTAGGTAATTTCTGAGTTGTACTGTATAGGCCTTCATTAATATGCACCAAGTAGAATTTAATTCTAAGAAAAAACCCTGAAAAAACCCCAAAGGATGTACACATGGCAAGCATAATGAATGGAGGGCTAGATCCAAGCCCCATTATCAACAACCCTGTGAGGTTTCAGGATCCAATTATGAGTATGAGCGCTACCAGTCCTCTCTTTAACAATCAGTATCTCGATTTCACGACATCTATTCAGGAAAGCTGTTGAATATTTTGAAACATTTGACCGGAACCTGTTGCAATATATTTTACTTGGTTTTGGAAATAATAGTTTTTTCTAAGCTGTGCTATAGTAATGGTGTGCTGTAGTAATGGGCATGTATGTGTGCGTTCCCATCATTTTAACTCCGGTTCTACGGAGCAAACTAATAGGAAGCTGGGGTTAGGGTCAAGAAGTATACAGATTTTGTGGTCGATGGTCAAGGTCACACATTTACATGTATGTACTTTTTCATTGACCTTGACCAAACTTTGGTGGATCGCTGCCCTTGGTGTCCTGAAAGACTCTTGATTTTGTGGTCAACGTTTCATGGTCAGCTAAAAGGCAGGATGGCGAAACTTTGAATGTTGGTTAGCTCACATGGCCAGCATCCGGCAACTTTTTCTTTAAACGACTTCTTCTCCGAAACCACTCGGGGGGGATCGATTCAAGACTGATGAAATATCATCTAGAGCAAGAGCAGAATCAAGTTTGTTCAAGAGAAATTAATCGGTCAAATAGTTTGGCGGCCATCTTGGATGACCTTATTTTCCCGAAAATGACTTCTCCAGAACCGCCGAATGGATACGGCCAAAATTTGGCAGGTATGATTAGGGCTAATGGATATTAAAGTTTGTTGAAAAGAAGTTAATCTGTCGGAAAACATGGCCGCCCTGGACCAATCAAAATGTAGCATGTTTGCCACAAATTTGCAATTTTCGAAACTGTCGGATAAACGGTTTGGGGGAGCATCTTGGATCGTTTTCCCGCCAAAAGCTCCCATGCTAAAGCAATTTGGGAAATTTTTAATGTTTTCTTCTCGAGAACTGCTGGGCCAATTTCAATTATATTTGGCAGGAAGCATCCTTAGGGCATAGAGATTCAAGTTTGTTCAAATGAAGCCGATCGGCCAATTGGGCCAGCGGCCATCTTGGATTTTGGCCAATTTTTATAAATGGCAAAATGTTCTCAGAAAACACTTATGGGATGAAATATGATTTAGGGCAAGAGCTGAACCAAGTTTGTTCAAGGGAACTTGATTAGTCAAATGGTTCGGTGGCCATCTTGGTTGACCTAGTTGTAGTGAAAGCAACTTCTCCAGAACTGCTGAAGGGATTGGGCCGAAATTTGGCAGATATGATTAGGGACTAAGGGCCATTAAAGTTTGTTCAAGGGAAGTTGATCCATCAGAAAGCCTGGGAACCATGGGCCAATCAAAATATAGCATGTTTGGCATCCATAGTGGATTTTTTTATTTGATAGATTTTGAGGCCGAAATTGGTTTTATGTTTTATTTTGGGTATTCTGATCTCAAATTTTCAATTTTTGTAACTGTCGGATAAACGGTTTGGTGACCATCTTGTTGATAAAGAGCATTCTACTTGAAATGCTTATGGTCCAGGTGAGCGATACAGGCCTCTTGTTTGTTTAGTCATACATGTTTTTACATTCAACTCTGAATGAATACAGAGTTATACATATGCCTAATATTAGTGTGACATGATGAATTGACTAAGTATCATTAATTTGATTTCATGCTCATTTTAAAAACATGGTTTTAGCTTTAAAGATTTTTGATATACTGTCTTCCACATGTTGTTAATCATTTATTAGCTCACCTGGCCTGAAAGGCCAAGTGAGCTTATGCCATGGCGACCATCTGTCCGTCAAATCACGTCTTCTTAATGTTTTGACCGATTTCAACCAAATTTGGCTGGAATGATTCTAAGCTGGTACCATCCAGACTTTTTTTCAGAATTTTGATTGATCAATTTTTTGGGTGAAAATCTTAGATTTTATGAAAAATCTACCGGAAATGGTCAAAATGCTACTCCTCCTTAGCTACTTGATATATTTCAACCAAATTTGACTAGATGCATTCTATGGTGGTAGGCTCTAGAATGTCTTCAGAATTTTGATTTATACATTTGTGTGGTGAAAATCTGAGATTTTATGAAAACGCTACTGGAAATAGTCAAAATGGCACTCCTCCTTAGCTGCTTAACATATTTCAACCAAATTTGACTAGAGGCATTCTATGGTGGTATGCTCTAAAACTTCTTTTCAGAATTTTGATTGATCAATTGTTTGGGTGAAAATCTGAGATTTTATGAAACTACCGGAAATGGTACAAATGCTGTTACTCCTTAGCTGCTTGACATATTTCAACCAAATTTGACTTGATTGATTCTATGGTGGTAGGGTCTATCTCTTCTTTTCAGAATTTTGATTGATCAAGTTTTTGGGTGAAAATCTTAGATTTTATGAAAGATCAACCGGAAATGGTCAAAATGCTACTCTTCCTTGGCTGCTTGACATATTTCAACCAAATTTGACTAGATACAGTCTATGTTGGTAGGCTCTAGATATTCTATTCAGAATTTTGATTGATCAATATTTTTGTCTGAAAATCTTAGATATTATGAAGAATTTACCAGAAATGGCCAAAACGCATATCATCCTTAACCGCTTCACCAAATTTGTTTGGAATAACTATAATGGTGGGCTCCAGAACTTCCATTCAGAATTTTGATTGGTCAATTTTTCCAGTCGCCACCGTGTTTAATGTAAAGAAACATGTATCTTTAAATGCAAATGTTTCAAATTCTAATAATCCAGGTGAGCGTCACAGGCCCTTTGGCCTCTTGTTCAATTGTCAGTGGCTTAGGGCACTTTATAGTGAAGCAGTTGAATATTTTAAAACAGCTTTCACTGGAACCTGATGCTGCTTATGACGATAATGGCTTCCAATCAAATTCATTCTAAAGTATTAAGCTTAACATTGAAGTGATTAAAGGGGAATACTAACAGAGACAGATCTTATGCTTTTGTGTAATTTGAGTGAAACATAATATACTAAATGTATTAGATGTCAGTTACTTTTAATCTGAAACCGCATGTCCATGTGGACGATTCACACGATGACGACATATGGTGAATTTTGTCATGTCAAAATTCATGACTTTAATCAAAATTTTAACAATGATAGGGCTTGTGATAATCTGTGAACTTCTTTCTAATTTTTCAAATATGATAAAAACATGTTTTTGGTGGGTTTTTTTTAATTGAAATCTAATTCTCGTATATGTTCTCCTTTTAAGCTTTTACTGGGCGATTTAATCAAAATTTCTGCTTAACACTAAAACCCGCCAAAAACGGCTTCAAGAAAATATTCAGTTTTATCAAAGAAAATGTCAATTTGCAAACCAAGAGAAAACTGGGTTTTTTAAATTTACAACTGGAATGACTGGCTCGATAATCGAGCCAGTCATTTCAGTGGTAAATTTTCAAAACTAGTCTTGTCTTGGTCTGCAAATTTACATTTTCTTTGAGAAAATTGAAGTTTTCTTGGAACAAATTTGAATTTTAAAGAGTTAATAGTGATAAATTTAAATAAATATTTTTCATGATGTAATTGATTATGACGTCATCCTACAAGTCACGTAGTTGATGATTATGATGTCATATGATTGACTGAGAAACTGGAATCCTCCATAAAGATTGTCTGTATGAATGGCGAAAACTCGGTGCCTCATCCCTAGTGAGGATTGATAGCTTCAGGTTATCGTTAGATTTGTACACAATTTCTATCCACAATATCCATCCGATTACATGAATATCTAGTATCTATTATTACTATGATTATAAAATCGTTTATCATGATTTTATGTTGTTAAATAAAATAATGGTTAACTGTTAAAGTTAAGTACTGTCTATGTTATCTGTGTGTGTCTGATCGTTGCCATATCACATGTGTGCTGTGCATTTATGCACATATTTACTCTGATTTGTGCGCAACTGCCTGTGAGGCTAGAGTATTATCTAAACAAGGACAAACTTGTCCAATACTCGCGTCGTTGATACATCTTCCAATCGGGCTGCTGTGAGGTAAACAGTGTCTTGAGAACAATGTTGCGTTTTACGTTTTGACCCCATGACCTACATATTTTGTGACCACAAGGGCAAGCATCTACCCACGCTTGGAGACAATCCCTCCAGTAGAACCAGCATTATTACCTCACCTGGCCCGAAGGGCCAAGCGAGCTTATGCCATGGCGCACGTCTGTCCATCAACTTTTGCTTTAAAACACTACCTCTGATTAACTACTTCAGTCTATTTCAACCAAATTTGGCTGGAAGGACCCTATGGTCGTACACTCCAGAACTTCCATTCCGAATTTTGATTCATTAATTTATTTGGTGAAAATTTTAATTTTATGAAAAATGTACCAGAAATTGTCAAATTGCTTCTTAACATTCTGAGCAATTTCAACCAAATTTAGCTGAAAGGATCCTGTGGTGATGGGCTCTAGAACATCCATACAGAAGTTTGATTCGTCAATTTTTTGGGTGAAATCTTAGATTTTATTTTAAATGTACTTGAGATTGTCTAAGTGCTTCTTCTCCTTACCATTTTGAGCAATTTCACCCAATTTAGCTGAAACAATTTGATGGTGATAGGCTCTAGTCGTCTATTAAAAATTTTTATTTGTACAGTTTTTTGGTGAAAATGGTAGATTTTATGAAAAATTTACCAGAAGGTGTCAAATTGCTTCTCCTTACCATTTGGACTGATTTCAAACAAATTAGGCTAAAAGGATCCTATGATGATAGAGTCTAGAATTCCTTTCAGAATTTTGATTGGTCAAATTTTTGGGTGAAAATGTGAGATTTTATTAAAAATTTATTGGAAATTGTCAAATTGTGTCTTAGCAGTTTGACCGATTTCAAGCATATTTGGCTAGGACCCTATTGAGGTAAGTACCAGATTTATTTATTGGAAATTGTAAAAAAAAAATGCATCTTAACTGCGTGCATTTTAACCAAATTTCGAACTTGAGTCAAATGATCCTAGGGCAGTCGGCTTTACCAGAACAAATGAGAATTTTAATTAGTCAATTCCTTTCGGTGGCTATCTTGGATTTTCTGAAAATTATCCATCATGTCTATTTAATTGGAAATGATTCAAATACTAATGGTTCAGATGAGAGTTACAGACCTCTTGTTGGTGTCTATTTTGAAAGTAATGTTGTTGAAAGCTGTTGCATTTTTGATTTTGACCCCAAAATTGGCATGCATGCATCTTAAATCTTTGGGATCACCCGCGAAAGCTTCCATCCAAGAAGATCTCTCCAGTAGAACCAGAGTTATTAAAACATGTCTTTGAACAACAACAAGAAGACGACACTCCATGTTCACATTAATCCTTGCGTCTAGCGCCACGGGTAAAACTATTGATCTAATTTGGCTCAAACTTGACGGTGATCCGGATAAAATAGCGGGATCCACATCAAGAGTCTGAGGGAGAGATGCTTCAAGCAATTAAATCTCCTTCGCTCATCCGATTCTGGATCTATGAATATCTCAGAAACTACTGATTTGGCAAAAATACTAACACAAGACGCTATAACTCCACAATCTACGCCGTGCTTCGAATTCGATGAACTTAAGAGAATCTGAAAAGTTTATAATAATAAATATGACAGCATCTTTGCTGGGCCACTTTTACAGAAAGCGGCGACGTATTACACATCTTGTATAGTGCATCGTTGGAAATTATGCTGTCTGGCCATCAGTGTCTAGTGATGGTGCGTAGGTGATGGCAGTGGCAGGCATCGAGTTTGTCTAGTGCTGCCTTTGGAGCTGTCCGCAGGTTGCATTACATAAACGTAGCCTTTTTATCAAGAGCATCTTTGATCTACGAATCCATAGCTTCTAGAAGGACTGGAAGGCTATGTTCCCCATGATGCAGCAATGTCAGCAGTACTGCAAAGCAGTGAGCCCAGGATTTTACTTTTCCTCCATGGTTCGCCAACACGAAGTGGATCGTCATTTTCTTTAGTTTCATGCTTTATAGACATGTATATGTGGGTGAACTCTGTTTTGGATTCATTCATAGAGATTCTCAATTTTTAGTTTGCTCGGAGATATTGGGAGAAGTTCGTCAAGGGGTTTCTTTTCCTCGTCTATGAAGCCGCACGGATTTCAATGCAGCAGCAAGGTAACAGGTGAAAAGCACCAGAGATAGACCATCTCCCTGTGAGGAGCCGATTGATGTCTCAAACTCTACAGACTTCATTAACTTGACTCATACTCTCAGCTTGGTGTCTGCAAGCAGTAGTCTGACTAGTCGTAGCTCATTTCATTGCAACTGGCCTAGGATCTTTGAGCGTTTGATTGTATCGTGACATGTCAATGCCCATTTTGTAGAAATCCCAGTGTTTGGACATGACTACCGACACAAGCATGCGTTGGGTCCATGCAATGTCTGCGCAGCTGCATCCATGTTTGAAGCCACTTTGACATGATCTGGTGAAGTCATCGATCTTGTCTTGGATGTGGCATAGAGTAACATTGGATAGGATTTTCCGTATGCTGTTGAGCACAATGGGCCGCAGATTGGCTTGGGGGGGGGGGGGCAGGTGGGTTCTTCGGTTTGTGTAGTGCGATAAGGGTGCCTTGGCCTACAGCGTCGGTGGGAAGGTGGTGCATAAAAGCGGAATTGATTAGGTGTGTGATCAGTTTTGAGATAATGTCACTTGCATATTTGAATAGTTCATTGCTCATGCCATCAGGTCCAGATGCATGTCCATTTTTCATGGCTTTAAGTGCCTTCACAACTTCTGCTGTTTTAATTGGTGTTAGTAATGTCCTGGGGTCTCCTGAGAACGGGTGCAAGGGCTCATCATCGTGGTCAGTGAACTGTTCCGTGAACCATTCTCGAAGCATCTTGACGTTTCCTGTGTCAGTCCCGATAAAGTGGCCTTCAGAGTTGTGTACAGTGAGTGGTGGTGTGTAGTTTTGTGACAGTCATCTGTGGCAGTGATTTCATCTGCTAGGGAGTCTGCCTGTTGAATAGCAAGATCTTTTAAGCGTTCGCTAATGTGGTGCAGAATGTTATTGCGCTCCCGGCGTAGATTGGTGTGGTCTTCACTTTGGCCACTTTGATAGATGTGTAGCCGTAACGTTGGCAGCAACAGCACCCAGTTAAAGTAGTTTCAAAATATGGTTGTTAAATGGTAAAGACATACAATTCGTACAATGTGTCAGACTACTAACCATTAAAGACGGACTATTTCAACATAATTATGATGTCATCCTATACGTCACGTTATTATGACATCATATGATTGATGGATAAATTGGAACGGTCTAATGTTCAAAATATTCAACAGAAAATTGTGGCCTTTGACTTTAGGATTAAAGGGGTTTATCATTAATAACCAGATATAATACCACATATAGATAATATTTTTAATTTCAATGACTATCTACTTCATCCATGTGTAATTTATTTAATATTATATAATATGCTGAAATTCCATGTTCTCAGCCCGAGTCTCGACTGTGTGTGATAGGCAATGGTTCAGCCGTGCGTTCTTTGAGTTCTGTCAGCGCTCGAGATGGATGCAGTATAACAGCAAGATACACACCCTGTAACAGAGAGAATTAATTCTGTCAAATCTCAACAAATATACCAGTGTTAATTTTTACCCTTTCATGAACGAGTCCGCCAAAATGGCCTCTGCAGTATGTATGTATGATTACTGTATTCTGCGGCTGTAGTAGTAGAAAGATCCTACAGCTGTAATCAGTCCTTAGCTTTTGCCCACTGTGTCTTGTCCTCAGCCGAAATCCTTAGCTTTCTCAGGTCCATTCTTGATTTGAGCGTACCGAGTCCTGCTTTCTTGAGGTCACCTCGTAGCGCTTAGCAGATTTATGAAATGACTTCCTCTCCTGGCTTTGTATTTGTTGGCTCCGAGTAAGGCGAATTCCAAATCTCTCTGTGCTGGTGCCTCTTCTGACATCAGCCCATGGCCAAACATGGACCATCTTTGCTGGGCGACTTTAACAGACAGCGGCGATGTATTACATATCTTGTATAGTGTATCATTGGAAATTATGCTGTCTGGCCAACGGTGTCCAGCAATGGTGCATAGGTGTTTGCGGTGGCAGACATCGAGGCTGCCTTTGGAGCTGCCCAGCTGTTACAGTTATACAGCATCAAGGATACGCAGGTTGCATTGTATAAACCTGCAGTGGTCTTCAGAAATGTCCATGAGAAGGCTATTTTTGAAAATTTATCACTGAGCCAGTCATTCCAGTGATAAATTGTCAAAATAGTCTTCTCTTGGCCTGCAAATGGCCATTCAAAAAGCAAATATTTTTATATTCTTCACCAAATCTAGTCATTAACCATCTTAAAGCTGACATCTGTTAAAATCAGGGGTAAAAAACCCACCAACCGGCAAAAATCACCTAAGCCGCCATGACAGCTCAACCGGTAAAAACATCAACCGGCCAAAAATAGACCACAACTGTCAAAAATGGTGTCCTTATAAACCGGCAAACCAACATAATCATACCCATATATAGGAAACCCAAGCCAATCCCCAGGTTCAACTCAGGAGGGTATAAAAGGAGCTGAAAAAACAGCTTCAGACCATTCAGACTTCTGGATTCACAACGCATCCAAGCATCAGGCTTTATAACCAATCTTTTGGTTCTATATTTTCTATGTTGTTATCAAGCTTTAGTTACACAATGAGTCAGCCTAGCAACCAGTTTCCAAGGGAGGAGATAGTTATCCTACCATCTATCTTGGGACTGAGTCTAAACTCAGTGGATGCAGACGCGCTGTTGGCACAGTCGAACACCGACGTCATCACCAACGACCAGGCGCCCTCCAAACCGGCGGCCACAGCTATCGTGGGGGAGGCAAGCTCCTCAGCCGTCGACCCACCCAAGAGGGAAAGAGAAACAGCACAGAAGAGAAGAAGGGTGGAGGACGACATCGTCCCAGCACCGCCCGCCACAACCGTAGAAAGGAGCAGCAACCCCAAATATCAGAAACCAACAATCCCTGACCAACACTTGGGATCTTATAGGCTGTGGAGGAATGCAGCCTGTAAGCTTACCAAGCTGGAATTCCAGGTAGAGAGGTTGGCTGGAATTCCAGGTAGAGAGGTTGGAGCAATCAGTTACTGACGGCTCGCCTCCCAACATGCTCTGCACACGAATCATGGAGCCCGGAAACAGAAGATGTCGATTTCAAAACTGAGTCGGCAAACCGCATCAAAGCGTTTGAAACCACTTTAACAAAATCTGTCCTGGAGCACACTAACAAAAAGCTAGAACTCCAGTACCAAGTGGTGAACGGCTACAAAACAGCATTTGAAAGGTGCAACAACAGCAACACCACTAGGGAGGCAGAATTAGCCATTGCCACCACCACCGTCAGACAGCCGACCACAGATCCCAGAGCCCGAAAGGATGGCCACGGAACATACCTGCCTGCCGCCAACAACAGGGGTACCAGAGGGACAAACCGCCATCCAGATAGAAGACCATCGCGGAACACACAGAGGCAAAATCCCAGATCAGAGTGGGCAGACTGCTACAGAGGGGACACAAATAGATGTCCGCAGAACAACCCAGCATCGCTAATGGGGACCAGAAGCGCACAGGCGATCGAACATCTCCTACAAGCAGTCAAAAACCTTACGGCTTCAAGGAGATGACTGTACAATGGCGACTTACCAGCCACTGCAACAGTCTCCAACAACATTTTTTCATCTCTATATTCTGATTCTGCAAATTTAAACTATTTAAATCTAAATTGTACCAATAATTCAGTCAACGAAGATGATGAAACTTATGTCTCCTCTTTTGTTTTCAACCATTCTAAATCCCCCCTCAACCAGGGAACCGTCAGTCTTTTAGACAAAGCTCTGGGCTTTAGCCCAACAGTCTCACAACCACAAATGAGTAACCTGTATACTGATCTACAGGCTGTCTTTAGACGCATGCGCCTCAAGCATTTCTTTACACCAAGCCCGCACCCACCACACACACTTTTACAACAGGGAACCGGCACAGTGGCCACCCCACTAGTGCCGGCTCCACTGTCTTTCCGGGATGTCATAATCAAGAGTTTGCCGCCAAAAAAACCTCAACGCCACCACCCACCATGGATGCACTATTTGAGGCTTTTTTTCAAAGCAATCAGGTATGATTTAAGCAAACATGTCCACCGGCGCTCCCATAAGAGCAACCTAACTGCCACAGAACAAACCGCCTTGAGCGATTTGATACAAAACCATATAATCGTGATAAAAAAAGCAGACAAAAGACAAGCCACTGTAGTACAGAACAAATCAGACTACATAGCTGAAGCAAACCGTCAACTAGCTGATGCCAGGTTCTACAAAAAGGTTGACAGACCTCACTCAAAAGCATACAAATCTTGTAGAAAAACACCTGGACCAGCTAGTCAGAGATGGAGAAATAGACCACATAACCGCCAACAATTTAATCCCTAAACCGCCCAAAACTGCCAGGTTTTATCTCCTTCCAAACGTCCACAAACAAAAACACAATGGTCTAATCCCAGGCAGACCAATCATTAGCGGTATAGGCTGCCCTACACAGCTAATAAGCAGCTATGTTGACAAGCACATCAAAGTGCATGTCACAAAAATTAAATCATATGCAAAAGACTCCACAGACTTCATCAACAAAGTGGAAAATTTCGGACCTACTTCACCAGGCACTCTACTTGTCACCATGGACGTCACATCCCTCTATACAAACATCCCCAACAATGAGGGACTTAGAGCGGTGGCCAAGTTCTGTCAGAAACACGGACTCCCAGAAGACCTCACCACATGGGGTCTCCTCAACCTTCTAAAACTAGTTTTAGAATGTAACAATTTCGAGTTCAATGGTGACCACTACTTCCAAGTAGGAGGAAGCGCCATGGGCAGTAAAGTGGCATGCACCTTTGCGTGCATCTTCATGGCAGATTTAGAAATAAAACTCCTAGATAGAGCTCCATATCAACCATCACTCTATACCAGATACATAGATGACATCTTCATGGTATGGAAGCACGGTGAACAAGCTCTGGATAATGAGGAAAAATTAGTTACCTCTCCGGGATGTAGAAATTGTTTGAGTGTAGCTTTCGTGACCATATCTGGATACTTTCGTTACACACATGAATTCATCCCACCATAGTATAAAATTCACTGGAATCATCACGAGAAAGGTTTCTTTCCTGGACACCAGGGTCAAAAACACCGATGGTCAGACGATCACCTTTGATCTTTACACCAAACCCACAGACACACACGGGTACCGCCATTATGAGTCAGAACACCCCTCCATCTGCAAAGACTCGTCCCCATATGGACAGTTTTTGAGACTCGGACACATTTGCACACACACACAGATTTTGACAGAAACAGCCTAGCCCTACTAGGCCATTTTGCGAATAGAGGATACCCGCACACCATTCTGAGCAATGCAAGGACTAGAGCCCGCGCACAAGCCAGAAACAACCTTCTGCACCCACCTCAGAAAACACATAGAGACATCACACAACAGAAACTGGTCTTCGTCTGCGATTTCAACAGAACCAGCATCTTCCTCAAAAATACAATCAAAAGATACTGGCCAATCCTGGAAGCAAGCAACAAATGCAGGATAGCCTTCCCAGAACCACCACTATTTGGGTTCAGAAGAAACAAAACTATCGAAGACTCCATAGTCAGAGCTAAACTTCCTGCGGCAGGCAGGAAGTTGCCTCATAGAAACACCCCTGATACCATGCAAAACTAAAAATGCAATAGCTGCAACAAAATGCAGAAGAATAGATTCTTCTCTAGCTCCCACACCGGACTATCCTACATCATCGGCAATTGTCAAACTAGAAACATAGTCTACCTACTGACATGCTCCAAATGCAAGAAACAGTATGTGGGAGAAACTCTACGCACCTTTAAAATACGCATCCAGGAGCAGCTACACTCCATCACCAATCTCTACCAAAACGAGAGATATGACACCCCTGTTTCAAGGCATTTCAATAGACCTGAACATTCTAGAATAGACATGCAATTCAGAATAATCCAAGTCCTATCCTCAGATCCTGAGGATGAAGCCTCCACTAAATGGGGGAGAAAGAAGGAATGCCATTGGATCCACCAGCTCCACACAATAGAGCCAATAGGCATCAACCTAGCAGGGTAAGGGTCACCGGCTTTCCTGGGTCAACTCGCCGACAATAAGCGGACAGACCCAATACGTTGTTATCACCCTCCATATGTTAAAATCACACACAACAAATTTGCTTGAATTTCACAAAACAGTTTTTAAGGAGAGATAGTGTGATGGAATTTTTATGTTTGATCTTTTCTAGTTACAATTTGATGAGTAACTCGCCATAATTCACCTAACAAATTTGGTTGAATTCCACTGAATGCTTTCGAAGGAGATGCATGATGGATGGACAGACAGAAGGGGGTCACAATATACCATAATGGGACAAATGTAAATGTTACTTTTTTCAAATGTTAACTGCCTTAATTGTCATTAGAAGTTTGGTTATTGATAATTTGAAGGTTACCCTGCAAAGCACTCCTCAGCTGGTAAGTCACCCCACTAAGCGCTCCTATGCTGGTAAGTCACCCCACTAAGCACCCCCCTGCTGGTAAGTCACCCCGCTAAGCACTCCTCTGCTAGTCAGTCACACTGCTAAGCACTCCTCTGCTTGTAAGTCACCCAACTAAGCACTCCGCTGCTGGCGAGTCACCCTGCTAAGTACTTCTGCTGGTGAGTCACCCTGCTAAGCACTCCTCTGCTGGTAAGTCACCCCGCTAAGCACTCCTCTCCTTGTAAGTCACCCTGCTAAGCACTCTTCTACTGGTAAGTCACCCCGATAAGCACTTCTGCTGGTAAGTCACCCTACAAAGCACTCCTCGCTGGTAGGTCACCCTGCTAAGCACTCCTCTGCTGATAAGTCACCCCGCTAAGCACTCCTCTGGTTGTAAGTCACCCTGCTAAGCACTCTTCTACTGGTAAGTCACCCCGATAAGCACTCTTCTGCTGGTAAGTCACCCTGCAAAGCACTCCTCGCTGTTAAGTCATCCTGCTAAGCACTCCTCTGCTGGTAAGTCACCCTGCTAAGCACTCCTCTGCTGGTAAGTCACCCTCCTAAGTACTCCTCTGCTTGGAAGTCACCCTGCTAAGCAGTCCTCTGCTGGGAAGTCACCTTGCTAAGCACTCATCACTGGTAGGCCAGATGTATGGAAGTCTGTTAAATATTTTGATGGCACCAACAGGACCCAGTCAAACTAGTTTCTCAGTCAATCATATGACATCATAATCAACGATGTCACATGTAGGCTGACATCATTATGAATTCCATCATGGATGACGTGATTTAGTCTGTCATAAATGCTAAATAGGCCATCAAGTTGTATGAAATGTATGGCTTACCTATTTAATAAAAATTCTGCTGAATATTTTGAAACTAATTTGACTGGGCACGGTTACTGCCATAGAAACGTAACTCACCTACCAGCTTTGGTTGAATCCGGCCACCTGTTTCCGAAGTTGCATTACAATCAATTTCTTGACCTTTTGACCCCTTCCCCACCCCCTGGGGGCAGAGCCTAACATAAATGTTGTCACACAATCAAATATTATATGGTTAAACCATATACCAAACAACAGTTTCCTATGAGAACAGTTTTATGATATTGTGAGCCAAATCTAAATATTGTCTTGCAAAGCGCAATCATATGGGTAACCCACACACCAAATTTGGTTGAATTCCACCTAATGGTTTGGGAGATGGTGTGACGGACAGTTTTTGTTATATTAGAACTTTTGACACTTTTTTTACGATGTAATTGAAAAAAAATCAAAAAATTGTGAAAAAATTGAGCCGACTAAGATTTTAAAACTCATCATTCAGCAGTAAAAGAATACAGATATAATCCATTCGCGCATGTATCCATTGTGTTTTTTCTTGATCGCTTCACGCTTGCGTTCACTAAGTCCTAATCACTGAACATAATTCTTTTTAATTCTTTTAGCAATTTCAGGCGGTGTACTAATTTTTCCTTTTTGATTCAGCTGTCATGCCTAATTACAGAAAATAATGCAACAACATTCCAGATTGTTGTATTTTGAACTGTGCGTTCTGTTGACTACTCTTAAATGTAAATCGTACATTCTGAAAGCAACCATAAACTGCACTATCGGACGAGTTTACGCCGTTACTATCATAGCTACTCAGAGCTACCGTCCTATGTATATGGATTGCGCAGTATCTCCCAGGTACTAATATTAGCGTCTTCGCGCTACTCGGTTAATGACATAAACTCGTCCTACAAAGGGAGGCTATAAGCGGAAGCGGGATTTATATCTTTACTCGACGACATTTTATGTCAAATTTTGATGAAATAAACGATGTTTATTAAACTATATGCAATATTTAGGCGGCCCCAATTAATAATTTCACCCCCCGATGATGGATATAAGGTATACATTAAGCATAGACGTAAGATGGTAAGAATTTGTTGCATGAAATTGTGTTCTAATTTTGTGCTATTTTTGTGTCATTTATGTCAACTTTTTCTAGAAATTCCAAGTCCCAGTTTTGGTGACTTGTCACATTACCCCGGTTTATACTTTTGGGAATTTGGACATACGATTTAATCGAAAATCGTGATTTTTTTTTATAAAATCGATCGCGATGTTTCAAAGCAAAAATCGCGCAACCCTATCTATTACCTATCCAGATCTCAATATTAGTGTAATTCAGCTAATGAGTAGGCTTCTCACTTCAATATTAGTGTAATTCAGCTAATGAGTAGGCTTCCCACTTCAATATTAGTGTAATTCAGCTAATGAGTAGTTTTCTCACTTCAATATTAGCATAATTCAGCTAATGAGTAGGCTTCTCACTTCAATATTAGTGTAATTCAGCTAATGAGTAGGCTTCTCACTTCAATATTAGCGTAATTCAGCTAATGAGTGGTCTTCTCACTTAAATATTAGCATAATTCAGCTAATGAGTAGTCTTCTCACTTCAATATTAGCATAATTCAGCTAATGAGTAGTCTTCTCACTTCAATATTAGCGTAATTCAGTTAATGAGTAGGCTTCTCACTTCAATATTAGCGTAATTCAACTAATGAGTAGGTTTCTCACTTCAATATTAGCGTAATTCAGCTAATGAGTAGGCGTCTCACTTCAATATTAGCGTAATTTAGCTAATGAGTAGGCTTCTCACGTCAATATTAGTGTAATTCAGCTAATGAGTAGGCTTCTGACTTCATTATTAGCATAATTCAGCTAATGAGTAGGCGTCTCACTTCAATATTAGTGTAATTCAGCTAATGAGTAGGCGTCTCACTTCAATATTAGTGTAATTCAGCTAATGAGTAGGCATCTCACTTCAATATTAGTGTAATTCAGCCAATGAGTAGGCTTCTCACGTCAATATTAGTGTAATTCAGCTAATGAGTAGGCGTCTCACTTCAATATTAGTGTAATTGAGCTAATGAGTAGGCGTCTCACTTCAATATTAGTGTAATTCAGCTAATGAGTAGGCTACTCACTTCAATATTAGTGTAATTCAGCTAATGAGTAGGTTTCTCACTTGAATATTAGTGTAATTCAGCTAATGGGTAGGTTTCTACCAAACCAGTCATGATTCTGAGAAAGCTGCCCCTGGAAAGCAGTACAGCTCAGATATAACGTTACATGTTTCCAAAGCGAAATAAAAAGTTCTGTTGAATATCTTGAACATAATGGACCGTTCCAGTTTTATCTTTGCCCCGCCCATCTCTATCTAGCTCCACCCACACGTCGCCATGTTGGGATTGATCGATCCCCGAATGCCCTCACTATCAATTTTCTGAAAACTATACAGGTAAGCTGTTGAATATTTTGTAACTAATTTGGCTTGGTGCTGTTGCTGCTTATGGCAGCAACAGCGCCCAGTCAAATTAGTTTCAAAATATTCAACAGAATATTTATTAAATAGTAAATATATACAATTTGTACAACAACGCATAGCCCATGTTCAAATATGTATTCGTGATGTACTTATCGACGTCATTCATTATTATGTCATTCTACACGTCACGTAGTTGTTCATGACATCATAGGATGTGTTGATAAAGTGGAAAGGTCTATTGGATTGGAAGACATTGCAGCAATGTTGAACATATTTAACATATTTCTTGGATTAATTTATGTATGTGATATACTGTATTAGTGTCTATGACAGCAGCACACCTGTCAGCAAATTGAATTTCAAAATGATTGATTCACAGGGGACAGGTGTGCCATTAAGGATCAAGTTACCTGGTTTTCCGCAGCACGTACAAATCCTGAGTTTGCGGTCACCGTGATAAGCTGGTGATGGTCTCCAGTTCCAAATATTATCTGAAGAAAAAATATGATGATGTGATTATTAATGATTATCACCTGGAAACTCAGTGAAAATCTGACAATTAAATGCCTTGAAATTGAGCCGTTGAAATTTCAAGGACTAAGGGGGTGGGGGTCAAACAATTCCTTGATGAAATGAATATCAATGAAATCAAAGCTGTTGTAATATTTTGAAACTATTTTTACTGGAATCTATGGTAGCAACATGTCCCAATAGAATTTTTTTAAATTGTACTCAATCAAAAAATGTCTTGTGTCTGGTTTAGAAAGTTGACCTTTTCAATCACAAATCCCTGAAAATTTAATTTCTTTATGATTTATAGCATATTCTGTTGAATATTTTGAAATTAATATGACTGGAAGACAGTTATATTAATTTAAAAAAAGTCAACCAGTTTTCTGTGTGATTAAGATACAGGGAATTTAGCGGTGAAAAGGTTAATATGGTCACACCATTTGAGGCTAGTCATGATACTACAAGTGCTTAGTTATTACACTCACCACTAAGACGGCAAAATGACCACCACATTTTGATTTATACAAACAAACTCGTCAAATTTGACTCAAAACTGAACGCAAGAATGGATGCTCAAATAAACTAGGATATATCACACATTAGGCCTTATCTGAAAAAGAAATATTAACCCTTACCACTCTGATGTCAGATTTTTTAAATTTTCAAATTAAATTAAAAGATGAACTGGTGTAGCTTTTTCAACAAATTTGGTGGGAGATGGTGCTGTTGAAGAAAAATGTTCACCAGATTCTTTGCTACTGACATGGTAAAGGATAGACTATTGACATCAGAGTGGTAAGGGTTACAATGTACATGTATGTCAAACCATCCGGGTATTTAAAAAAACTTTAGTATTTGATAATGCACCGATCATTTATGGCTCCAATCTATGAGTCTTGTTTAGGTTTGGTTTAATAACACAAACTCCACCCCCCCCCCCCCCCACCCTTACAGGAGGAAGATGATGGCGAGGACACTTGAGAAGTATCTTCTTGCATCATGGAAAATATGAACTGAATAAGGATAGAATTGTCTGATCAGTAATTGTACAATACCTTTGACCTTTCCTTTATTTTCCCACCAATACGTAGTTTCTCCATTCTCTCCGATACCCTGTCCGGCAGAACCGTTATGGTATCTAATAGATCCGAAACACGGTCTTTCTCTCGAGAACCCCCCATCAGACGCATTATCTCCTGAAATTCTCGCAATGCCGTCTCGCAGACAAACAGCTCCTTGCCTGTGGAAAGTGGTGAATAAATATTTGTGAGGAGAACCATTAAGTAAATGTTACCTAAGCTCAAACAGCATTAACCTATTTCTCCAGCTAACCCTCAAACTGGCCAACAAATGCCTCCTGCAGTGGTCTTGGAATTTCTATTTGCAGACCAAGAGATTATTTTTGAAAATATTACCATTGGAATGAGTGGCTTGCTAAATGAGACAATGAGTCGTGATAAATTTTCAAAAATAGTCTTCTCTTGGACTGCAAATGGACATTTTTAATGAGAAAATTGAAATTTTCTCGAATAAATTTGAGGATTAACCATTATATTTGGTCAAGAAAATCTAAATAGTTGCTCACTGAATGTCCATTTCTAGGCCAAGAACACATTTTTTAAAAGTATACCACGGCAATGACTGGCTCAGTTATCGAGCCAGTTTTTCCAGTGATAAATTGTCAAAAATATTCTCTTGGTCTGCAAATGGACCTTTCCCAAGAGCACCGCAGAAGCTGTTTGGCCGACATGAGTGCTGAAGTGGTAATGGTCAAATTTGGCCTAAATATTTGGTCACCGAATGTTCATTTAAGGCCAAGAAGACATATTTAAAAAAAATTGACCACTGGAAAGCTTATTAAGACAGGAATTACAATGGTAAATTTACAAAAGTAGTCTACGTATGGCCTTAAAATGGACAATCCTCCAGATCCCTGCAGAGGCAGGATTTGACCAGATTGACCATTAACCCTTAGCACTCTGATGTTAAAATTCATATTTTTATTGGTTCGACAGAGAAGAATCTGGTGTACATTTTTCAACAAATTTGGTGGATGATGTTGCTGTCTACGACAGCACCATCTTCCACCAAATTTGTTGAAAAATGAACACTAGTTAATTTAATTTGAAAATCTAAAAGTTTGACATCAGAGTGGTGTACGGGTTAACGGGTTAAATTTCAAGTGAAGTTTGACTGGCTAACCATTGTGAGTTTGCTGGTTTACTAAACACAAGCAGGTGCTATGTACAGTCAGATGCTGAATAGTTAACCCTATAACTCTCAAATTTATCAAACAAAATTTAAATTTTTTCATAGAAAATGTCCACTTGCAGACCGAGAAGACTATTTTTGAAAATTTACCACTGGAATGACTGGCTCGGTTATCGAGCCAGTCATTCCAGTGGTAAATTTTCAAAAACAGTCTTCTCTCAGTCTGCAAATGGAGAGTTCTCAAGACCGCTGCAGAAGATGTTTTTGGCTGATATGAGTGCTAAAGGGTTAACCTAAGTTTATCAAACAAAATCTCACAGAAAATGTTGATTTGCAGACGAAGAGAAGACGATTTTTGAAAATTTATTAGTGGAATAACTGGCTCGGTTATCGAGCAAGTCATTTCAGCAATAAATTTTCATAAATAGTCTTCTCTTGATCTGCAAATGGACATTTTGTAAGACCACTACAAAAGACATTTTGGGCTGTTTTGAGAGTTAAAGGTTTAACTACCGCTCACTGGTTCCAGATTCCAGATTGAATTACCTTTGCAGAAAATTTGGACCCAGATACCAGTCTCAATTAACCTTTTCTGACATCCGTTTTGATGACCTACATAAAGTGGGAAGGAATATGGGCTTTGGAATATTGACATACAATGGGAAGCATAATTTCATCAAACCTAAGTTATTTAGTGAAATATTTACACTTTTATATGCATTTATTCATGGTAAGTGAGGGGCGTCCTCCATTTTATTTTTACGGCACTTTCGTACTAACCATTTGCTTGGGTGCTTGGTCGACTATAGTTGACTAGCTAGTTAACTATTTCAAGTTCCGCTGGGATCTAGTTAACCATAGCCAACTTATGGTTAGCCAGGCAAACGTGACCAGTTTTGGCTGGCTTAAGTTAGTGTATATAAACAGTACCAATATATATTTATTTAATCTTTGTTACACTGCGACGTCAGATTTCCTTCTGTAACTTGTACTGGTCAAGCCGGCCAAACTGCTTGCAGGGGCCTTGAAGTTACATCTATTTGCAGACCAAGAACAATCATCTATAATACTTACACAATGGAGTAACTGTCTCTATTGTAACAGAGACAGTCATTTCAGCTCGTCGTTGAGAAAGTATATATATATATTTGTACTCTTAATGGAGGAATCCAGTTTTGGCTATACCCCACCCATCTTTAGCTAAGCTCCACCCACACTTCGCCTGTTTTGGGATCGATGGATCCCTGAACTCCATGACTCAATTTCCAGGAAACTATACAAATAAGCTGTTGAATATTTTGAAACTTATTTGACTGGGTGCTGTTGCTGCCTATGTTTATTAAATAGTAGACATACAATTCGTACAATAATGCTTAGTCCGTCATCAATTAAGCATTCGTGACGAACTTAGCTACGTCATTCATGACACAATTGATAATGATGTCATCTCACATGTCACATAGTTGATTATGACATCAGCATAAATGTCACGTAGTTTATTATGACATCAGCCTACATGTCATGTAGTTGATTATAACA
Source organism: Chaetoderma sp. LZ-2023a (assembly GCA_034401795.1). Taxonomy (NCBI): domain Eukaryota; kingdom Metazoa; phylum Mollusca; class Caudofoveata; order Chaetodermatida; family Chaetodermatidae; genus Chaetoderma; species Chaetoderma sp. LZ-2023a. The sequence goes on along the minus strand of CM067365.1, from coordinate 33,623,662 downwards.
TCAGCCTACGTGTCCACAGTTGATTATGACATCAGCCTACATGTCACGTAGTTGATTATGACGTCAGTCTACATATCACGTTGTTGGTTATGATGTCATATGATTAACTGAGAAACTGGAATCCTCCATTGTTCAATGGTCCTGGTAGGTCAAGAAATGCCAAATTATAGCTCAGTGAAAACTTCTTGAAAAGTTACTATCAATATCCTATTTCAGCAGTACATTTTCAAAAATAGGTTTTTCTTAGCCTGCAAATGGGTATTCTTCAAGATCAATGCAGAAGCAATTTTTGGCTAATTAGACTATTAATACTTTAACACGAAAATTTGTTCAAGAAAAATCCTACAAAATTGCATGCCCTGTTAATAAAACTCTTAACTGTCTCACCACTGCAAGCCACCAGACAATAATTTCAATGAGCAAAACCTTTGCCTAGCTGAATATTTTGAAAACAATTTGACTGAAAGTTGTTGGTGGCATAGCCACCAACAACTTTCAGTCAAATTGTTTTCAAAATATGTAGTGGGTATTGACATATAATGACTGAAATATATTGCCTGCAAAAACTCAGACGGTTAAAATGTGTGTATTTATGCAAGTGATATATAAGATACCTTTGACCATTGTATTTAACTTGGGAAGAACAGGATCTGTTCGTTCCTCTTGCGCTTGCTCTGACAGGATGGGTTCTCGAAACTTAAAATTACAACCACCATGACACACTTCTGATACTAGCGTTATCAACGATGTGATATCGAGGTTGAGGCGATTTCCAGCAGTATTCTGGGATCCATCCAATGATGTCATTAATGACCCTGTCCGACAGGTGGGAGTATGGTCACCGTGTAATGACAATGCATGCTGTGAAGAAAGATCTTTAAACTGATCAGTCATTAGAGAGAAGTTTAAAATAAACTTTGACAACGTATCGCCAGAATTTTCCATTGCTTGCGTGAAGACTTTTCGAAGTGACCATGATGGAACGCTATGATTTGTGGATAACCCATCATCTGACGATTCTACCGTAGTATTTTTGCAATTGCCCAGATTTGAGCAATGTTTTAAGGCATCGCTGGACGAGTTATCTGCATTAATGGAAGACACAGTTTCTGAATTCGAAGAGTCTTGTAAACTAGACATAATCTCCGAGGCTGATTCTATATTCACCTTTTGAGATACAGAAACTACATTATCAGTACAAGTGAAAGATGATGGTGTACCAGTATCACAGTTACTACATATCATCGGAGGTGACGATGCCGACGAAATTACAGGTGTGCAACTATCAGATATACTTGTTATATTACTGAGCTCCATAGAAACACTGGTTTCTATATTTGATTTGCTAATAGCACCTTGTATATCACCGTGTATGTCTGTAAATATATCTGTTGTACATTGTAAAGTTTCATCAGTACTTTCATCATTAATATTATTCTCATCTTCATCCTGATCATCATCATCATCATCATAATCATCAATTTCGCTATCACTATCATCTAATAGTTTCAACGATTCAATCTTAAAACTGACGTCTTTGTCAACTGGGACGACTTCGCCATAAACGATTACCCCACATTCTTGCAATGCCATTTTCATAGATTCAGTTACGCCGTTGTAAAGGGCGAAACACAAATGTGGCGTTGTGTAGTTCACAGGATGGTCTGCGGCACATTCTACATACTCCTGTGCCTGATCCACAATGTTTCTGTCTCCAAATTGTCCTTGCCCTGAAATAAATTAAACAGATTAAATACTTAAAATAGAAAATCATTTCAAATATCCTATTCTCTGATAGAGTCTTACATATAGATAATCTATACACCAATCTGCACTTTTAAAACATGTACACAATAAGTTGTTTTTGAACAGCACATTAACTCTACAATGGCCAAAACTTGTCAAGAAAATTTACATATCTTTTTAGGTAATGTCCATTGGCAGGCCAAGAGAATGCAACTTTTGACAATTTAACCACTAGAATGACTGGCTCGATAATCGAGCCAGTCATTCTAGTGGTTAAATTGTCAAAAGTTGCATTCACTTGGCCTGCAAATGGCCATTCCTCAAAACCATTGTGGATATAATTTTTTTCTGGCTTCATTTTTGTTTGTGAACAGCGTCTTAACTCTTTAATGGCCAAAAACGGTCAAGAAAATTTACATATTTTCTTAGGGAATATCTATTTGCAGGCCAAGATAAGATAAGACATCTTTTTTAATTTATCACTGGAATAACTGGCTCGATTATCGAGTAATCAGTCATTCCAGTGATAAATTTTAACAAGAAACCCGTAAAGGGGCCTGTATTGCTCATCTGGAATTATTGGCCATTTGCACAACCGACCACAGGAAAAGTTTACCTATCAAATTTCTGTGTAGAAGGTTTAGCCAAGTTTTATTAAAATTGGCCCACAGTGGTTAATAACTAAATCTTTTTATGATTTTCTCAGAAATTTGCAGAAAATACAAGATGTCCGCCAAAGACACTAAATTTTGATCGATTCATGGTGGGCATGTTTTTTTGACATATCAACTTTCCATGGACAAATTTTAATGGCGTTTTTCCCCCTAATCATATCTGCCAAATTTCAGCATGATCCATTCAGTGGTTCTGGCTCGAAAATTTGTTTTCACACTTGGTTCAGCTCTTGCCCTAGATCATATTTCATGAAGTTTGCATTGATACCCCAAAGCGGCTTTGGAGAACCTTTTTTAAGAAGTTTATAAAAGTTGGCCAAAATCCAAGATGGACGCTGGCCAAATTGGGGAATCATCTTCCTTTGAACAAAGTTGTATCCCTATACCATAAGGATGCGCCGTGTCAAATATATTTGAAATCGGCCCAGCAGTTCTCGAGAAGACATTTTAAAGTCCCCATTGCTTTAGTATGGGAGTTTAGGTGGGAAAAAGATCCAAGATGGCCGACAAACCATTTATCTGACGATTTCAAAAATGGAAATTTGAAATAAGAATACCTAAAAACCTCTATAAAACCAATTTCAGTTTCAAAATCCATCAAATAAAAATATCCAATATGGCCGCCAAACACACTACATTTTAATTGGTCCATGGCAGCCAGATTTTTGTACTTATCAACTTCCCTTGAACATAATCATATTGGCCAAATTTCAGCCCGATCCATTCAGCATTTCTGGAGGTCATTTTCGTGAATACTAGGTCATCCAAGATGGGCGCCGAACAATTTGGACAATCAAGTTCCATTGAACAAACTTGATTCGGCTCTTTCCCCAGATCATATTTCATGAGCTTTGAATGGATGCCCCAAGCAGTTTCGGAGATTTTTAAAGAATTTTTTTTTTTAATCGGCCAAAATCCCAGATAGCAATCAGCCAAATTGGCCAATCGGCTTCCTTTGAACAAAATTGAATCTCCATGCCCTAAGGATTGTTCCTACGAAATATAATTGAAATCGGCCTAGTAGTTCGTGCGAAGAAGACATTTAAAATTATCCATTGCTTTAGTATGGGAGATTTTGGTGGGAAAATCATCCAAGATCGCTGCCAAACCGTTCATCGTTTCAAGAATTGCAAATTTGAGATCAGAATATTCACAAACATAAAACCAAACTCTAATGGCCCTTAGTCCCTAATCATATCTCGCAAATTTCAGCTGGATCCATGACCCTTCAGCGGTTATGGAGAAGTCGTTTTCGTGAAAACTAGGTCATCCAAGATGGCCGCCGAACTATTTGGCCAATCAAGTATTCGTGAACAAACTTGGGTTACCGCTTTTAGATGATGTTTCATGAGTTTTGAATCAATTCCCCAAGCGGTTTCGGAGAAGATTTTTAGACGTTTTGAAAAATCCACCAAAAGGATGCTTCCTGCCAAATATAATTGAAATCGGCCCAGGACACATGACCGACGGTCGCCACGGCATAAGCTTACTTGGCCTTTCATTCCAGGTGAGCTAATAAATATGTAGGCGGTGATATGGCGGACTAATTCCAGGTTGATGACGGAGTATTGTTTGTCGATTGTGATCGTGACATCAACCTATATGTGACGTTATTGATTATGACATCAATACTTGAGTGACAGATTGGATTCCTTTATTATTTACTATTGCGAAGCAGTCTTTGATCCCTTCACCTTAATTATGCAAATAAATTGCACGTTTAATTCTAAATGAACAAATTCTCTGCCTTCTCTATCATTCCTTGCGGCATCAGTGAATTGCAGCTTGTACATTTCAGCATTAACCCTTTCAACAACAAATCCCTGAAAAGGTTAATTATTTACGATGCATAGCATATTCTGTTAACTATTTTGAAATTAATATGACTGGAAGTCATTGCTTCCAACAGGAAGCAATGGCTTCTAGTCATATTAATTTCAAAATAATCAACAGCTTTCCTGTTTGTTTTCCCCCGAGATTGAGATATACGGAAATTTATCAGTGAAAGGGTGGAAAGAGTTTTGATACAGGAATGATTACTCAATCTTAATGCCACATAAAACTCTCTTTCACAGAGTGTTATATAACAGCGGTTATTACATAATAAATCAGTATTAGCTAGCTGACAGATGCCACCCTATAATTTCATAATCCGCAATATTATATAATTTGTCATTTAACTCATATCAGTTTATGGTTTCTTGCATAATTTATAGACATCCCTTTGTTCAATGTGCAGATTTTATAAGCTGCTGAGATATTTTTTCACCCATACAGACCAATACCTGAATGAACAGCATTCTAGGAGTAGCTACTTGTGATAGACTTTATAGGCAGCCCAGTGGCTTTGACAAATTTGTTATTCTCAATACATGTTTACTTAATTTAAAGAAATTTGATTTAAAGGTGCATTTTCACAACAGAATGCCTAAAAATAAAATTGTTAAAATTGTTTCCATTTAAAGCCATAAATGCTTAAATTATGTGCCTAGATGTAATGAAACAAAATAAATTCCTAACATATGATGATTTCATTCCATATAAATTAAAATAATTTTTGTAGTTGTGAATTTGAATTAGGACCTCTCGTGTCTCTAATTCAATTTTACAACTTAAAAATGATATCAATTTAAATGGAATGAAATCATCATATGTTAAAGATTTATTTCGTTTCCTTACATCTAGGCACATAATTTAAGCCTCTAAAAGTATACAATTTTACCAATTTTATTTGAAATCAGGAATTCTATTGTGAATATGCACCTTTAATTAAAAATGTAGTAGTAGTAGTAGTAGTAGTAGTAGTAGTAGTAGTAGTGGTAGTAGTAGTGGTGGCGGTGATGGTGGGGTGGTGGTGCTAGTGCTGGTGACGATGGTGGTTAAAGTAGTAGTTAATTTACTTATTCTCATTTATAATTTAACTAATTCCATACATGCCATAGATTAATACTGAATTGACCACTCAAGGGAAGTAATTCTGTATGGATTTCATGTCAATATGTAACTCTTTACACATCAAACAATAGTAAGCCATTCTTTGAGATGACAATAAAATCAATGTACCTTCTAGTTACACACCATCAAAGATTGTTAACATTATGATAGTTAATAACTTAACAAGTTAGTTAACTAATAAACAGTTATATACAAAAATGTCCACTTCAGACCAGCTAATAGTAGTATTGTTGTTAAGTGGTCTCCCCTTAACTATAAACCTGCATGACATAACGGACCTTTCCAGTTCATCCATCCATCCATCATACGACGTCATAATCAACTAAGTGATGTGTAGGATGACCTCATAATCAACTCACCTTTCCAGTTTATACATCCATCATATGACGTCATAATCCACTAAGTGACGTGTATGTTAACGACATAATCAGGACATCATGAATGATTCGAAATAGTCCATCTTTAACGCTTGATAGTCTGACACGCACAAATTGTGTGTCTTTGGTATTTAATAAACAATAGGCAGCAACAGCACCCAGTCGAATTAATTTCAAAATATTCAACAGCTTACCCGCATAGTTTTCTGGAAATTGATAGTCATGGAGTTCAATGATTGACTGATCCCACATGAGTGAGGTGTGGGTGGACCTTGGCTAGAGATGGGCGGGGCATAGCTAAAACTACAAAGGTCAATTACAGCATGAATGAATTGATTTAGTCCGTCTTAAACGCTTAATAGTCTGACACGTTGTATAAATTGTATATCTACTATTTAATAAACATTCTGTTGAACATTTTGAAACTAATTTGACTGGACGCTGTTGATGTCATAGGCAGCAACAACACCAGGTCAAATTAGTTTCAAAATATTCAGCAGCTTACCTGTATAGTTTTCTGGAAATTGATAGTTAGGGCATTCAGGGATTGATTAATCCCAAGACGGCGAAGTGTGGGTGGTGCTTAACTAGAGATGGGCGGGTCATAGTTAAAACTAGAAAGGCCAATTATGCTCTGTCAAGTATGTCATAAGCATTTATTGGTCAAGCAGCCTCTACAGTGTCAAGGTGTAGTATCTATTTGCAGGCCAAGTGAATACTATTTTTCAGAATTTACCACTGGGGTGACTGGCCTTATAAGAATAACCAAGCTAGTTATTACGATGGGAAATTCGCAAAAAAATCACCTTCTCTTGCCATTGAAGTGTTAATTTGATTGGTGTAGATTTTTCAACAATTTTTGGTGGAAGATGTTGCTGTCTATGACAGCACCATCTTCCACCAAATTTGTTGAAAAATGAACACCAGGTCATCTTTTAATCTAATTTAAAAATTTAAAGTTTTGACACCAGAGTGGTAACGGTTAAGTTTGTGTGTGCGTTGTGTATGTGTGTGCGCGCGTGCATGTATGTAGAGAAGGTGATGGGAGTTATGCCTGATTGAATTAAATCTTCCAATCGCGACATTATCAACAGTATTAAATTATCTTTTACTTACCTGCCCAAATAAGGTGCAGTGCCTGTGCTTTCCTCGCAATCACCTTCATCCACAACAGTCCATCCATTGCAAGCACATCAACATCGATGCTATATCCATCGGGGTGGTTGAAAGGACGTAGAATCCGTGTCACGCCTGGAAGGGTTTCGGCAGCATGTATGATTGCGGCGTAGTGAGTTAGATTACTACTGATCAGATGAGATTCTTGGATCTCAGCAGGCTTTTTCATCAACTGCAAATATAGACAATTTTGCATGATAAATGGCTTAGTTAAAACAAGAACGACAATCAGAGATTGCTAAAGTATGCCGCCCCCCCCCCCCCATTCGGCCAAGCACAATCTCTCACTCAAGATTGGTCACCCTGACCTTGACATTTGACACCAAAATTGATGGGGTTCTTCGAAACACCAAGTACAAGCTCCCACCCAAGATTAGTAATGATGCCTTCATTCAAACTAGAGTTATCATCCGGAAACACAATATTACTTAATTAACTAGGTTGCAGTGACCTTGAGCGCTTTGCTAAAAAATCGATATGGTTCATCGGACCACCAAGGACTTACCTCCTACGCCAGAAGGGTATTATGAACCCTTCAATAGTTATCATCCAGAAATGAAACCGGAAAGGACGGACGGATATCCAGATGGATGGACAGACACACCGACAAAGCAAACGCTATATACCCCAGAGAGAGTTGACCATTGCCCTCTAGTTTTTTCATTGATTGCTGACCATCACCCTCCAGTTTTTTTCATTGATTGCTGACCATCACCCTCCCGTTTTTTCATTGATTGCTGACCATTACCCTCCAGTTTTTTCATTGATTGCTGACCATCACCCTCTAGTTTTTTCATTGATTGCTGACCATTGCCCTCCAGTTTTTTCATAGATTGTTGACCATCGCCCTCCAGCTTTCTCCAGAGATTGCTGACCGTTACCCTCCAGTTTTTTCATTGATTGCTGACAATCACCCTCTAGTTTTTTCATTGATTGCTGACCATTGCCCTCCAGTTTTTTCATAGATTGTTGACCATCACCCTCCAGTTTTTTCATTGATTGCTAACCATCACCCTCTAGTTTTTTCATTGATTGCTGACCATTGCCCTCCAGTTTTTTCATTGATTGCTGACCATCACCCTCTAGTTTTTTCATTGATTGCTGACCATTGCCGTCCAGTTTTTTCATAGATTGTTGACCATCACCCTCCAGCTTTCTCCAGAGATTGCTGACCATTACCCTCCAGTTTTTTCATTGATTGCTGACCATCACCCTCTAGTTTTTTCATTGATTGCTGACCATTGCCCTCCAGTTTTTTCATAGATTGTTGACCATTGCCCTCCAGCTTTCTCCAGAGATTGCTGACCATTACCCTCCAGTTTTTTCATTGATTGCTGACCATCACCCTCTAGTTTTTTCATTGATTGCTGACCATTGCCCTCCAGTTTTTTCATAGATTGTTGACCATCGCCCTCCAGCTTTCTCCAGAGATTGCTGACCATTACCCTCCAGTTTTTTCATTGATTGCTGACCATCACCCTCTAGTTTTTTCATTGATTGCTGACCATCACCATCCAGTTTTTTCATAGATTGTTGACCATCGCCCTCCAGCTTTCTCCAGAGATTGCTGACCATCGCCCTCCAATTTTGTAACAATGTAAACATTTCCCAGATTATGTGGCTCATGCAAAAGGACATGCAATCCTAGTGTACCCCTTTTCTTGTGTTAACTTTTAGCACTCTGATGTCAAAATATTTAATGTTCAAATTAAATTAAAAGATGAATTGGTGTTCATTTCTAAACAAATTTGGTGGAAGATCGTGCTGTCGTAGACAGCAACATCGTCCACCAAACTTGTTTAAAAATGTACACCAGTTTCTTTGCTACTGGCACAGTAAAAAGATAGAATGTTGACATCAGAGTACGAACGGTTAACATCTGAACAAAATCTCATCAGTTAAGTTTCCAAGATATCCACAGATCCAGAATTTGTTCGATCTAAATTAGCATTTCTCATGTCATGTAAACTTTGGAGGTCCATGGGACCCCACACCCTGAAATCTGGGGGTCCCAAAATGGAACCTCAGTAAGGATCGCAACTGAAAATCTTGGATTCCAATACAGTTTTTCTCATCCATGCTAAAATTAGAAGGTAAAATCGACTCGCAGCTATGAATTATGTGGGGGCACTCCCTCCCATGCTAGATTTTGTGGGATTTGTTGAGCAAAAACCTATAAAATTAATTAATATTTAATAATCATACAAGATTTTCATGGGGCCCACTGCCATTACTTTGGGGGGGGGGTCCCAAGTTGCATTTGAGATTCTATTTAGCATATAAACCGATATTTTGACACAGTTTCCGAAGAAAGTCAATACCTGACACCCGATTGAATACACCATATAGCGCTGTTCATTTTTGGCATTGTGACACATCACTTGCTAAGAGTTCTGAGCAACACGACACACACACACAAGATAATGACAAACAAAACATCATTATTTCGGACTTGAAATTACTTTTATGGTGTCTCACCCACAGGGTGCGAGGGTTACCAATCTGCGTGATTAATACCAACAGGATCCATTGTGTGGAGTTGGTGGATCCAGTAATATTCACAGTCCTTGCGTGGGGGTGGGGTGGGGTGGGGTGGTGGCCTCAGTGTTTTCAGGGTCGTGGCGCAGAACTTCTATGACTCTGTATCTGATACTGTTTGTATTGTGTCCTGGCAGGTTAAAATGTAGTGTGACCGCTGTGTCTTTGTGTTTGTTGACATCTCTCAAATGTTCTTTGATACAGATCTGGAATTCTTTCTTAGTTTCTCCCACGTATTGTTTATTGCAAACAGCACAGGTTAGGAGATACACCACATTCATAGTTGAGCAGTATGTTTTCACGTGACATCTATATGTTAAACGTGTGTGTGTGTGCTCTGGAAAGTTTTCCCTTTCTCCATTCTGTGACAAAAGGAACAGTTTCCTTTTTGACACGGTTCGACTTTGTTGGGTATCGAACTGCCCTGGTATCCTTTGATAGCGGGGTGGGAGAAATCAGCACGGACTAGTTGGTCTCTAAGTGTCGGGTTCCTTCTGTAGCCGAAGAGCGGTTTCTCGGTAAAAGTGTCCCTGCATTTGGGGCTGGTTTGTAGGAGATCCCAGTGTCGGTTGATAATTTTCTTGAGAAGGATACTGTGTGGGTGGTAATCTGTGATGAGAGGTATCCGATGGTTTTTGGTTTTATTCTCTTTCGGTTTTAAGAGTGATAGTCTACCCATTTGGAGGGCTTTGCTATAGCTGTCTATTAGGAGATTGGTGGGATAACCACGATTCTTGTAGTGTGCAATTGTGTCACGAGCGTGTTTCTCGTAGTCTTCAATGTTGCTGCAGATTCTGCGTAGTCTCAGGAATTGGCCATATGGACTTGCGTCTTTGGTGGAGGTCGGGTGTGCTGACTGGTAATGGAGGTACCCATGAGTGTCAGTGGGTTTGGTGAAGAGGTCGAATTGGAGTGTATGTTTGTCCGAAATCGAAACTAGTGTGTCAAGAAAGCTCACTTTTGTTGATGAGATTTCAGCCGTTAATTTGATTGTGTCATGTGATGTGTTCATATGTTGGATGAACATATCCAGTTTCTCCCTTCCTTCTAACCATAGTATGAAGATGTCATCAATATAACATACAATATAATGTAAATAGCGGGTTGGTGTGGTGCGCTATTGAGTACTCTGTTTCCTAGGTCCGCCATGAAAATTTAAATTACTTTTAATCCATCTCTTAAAATTTCTGCGTCTATCATGCAAATTTACAAACATAATACTGAGGTAGTATATATATATATATATATATATATATATATATATATATATATATATATATATATATATGAAATTTAAATCATCAACATAATGCATTCCATTTTGTTGACATTGTGACCGTCGTTGTCACTTAAGGAAACATTTGCAGCGTCATGGGGCATGTGAAATTTTTACGCATTATCTAACTAATGAAAATCTTTCCTTGAATATTACATGTGTGTCAATCATATCGAGAAACATGGAACGGGCTGATAGCCTTGTTTATATGAGAAAAACTATTATGATGGATGAGATGTGATTTCCCTGATGATTTATATCCAATTTCCCCAGTACAATAGCTTTAAGATATGGCCTCAATGCACTCATCAAGGTAAAGGTTACACGACCGAGAGCGTCAGCTAGTATCCAAGGACAGCTCCATGATCCATAGACGTGGCTTAAATCACAAAGAAATTGACAGACGTGAGCAGATTTTATGCCATTGTAAATTATTTCCTTTACAGCCAGAAGTATTGTTGTAGATAAAATTATGAGCAAAACAATATATCATTGGTCTAGATTAAGCAGCCAAGGTCGATTTAGAGCTAATCGAGCGACTTAACCCTTTAATGATAAAAAAAAATGTAATATTTCCTTATGGAATGTCGATTTACAGGCCAAGAGAATACAATTTTTGAAAATTTATCACTGGAATGACTGGCTCGGTTATCGAGCCAGTCATTCCAGTGGTAAAATTTTTTAAATTGTATTTTCTTGACCTGTAAATGACCATTCCACAAGACTATAGCAGAGGCCGGTTTTGGCCAGTATGACCATTAAAGTGTTAATTAGCCGATGTGAGCTAATGTCGTAAGAACAGAGTAACATACTATTTAGGGAGGCCAATTGATGGCCGCCGAGATATATATTGACGGGTCAAAGGGTCAAGACACACACACACACACACACACAGCCTCACAAACGCCACTTTCTGGCAGGATTGATCGTCACAGGGCTAATATATTTTCACTTATTGTCAAGTGCCTTGTAATGTGTAATAATAATAATAAATTAGTTCATGGGTAAATATCACAGATATCACAAATCTATAGCATTTATGATTGGTATCGATTCATGTGATTTGTGTGTCATGAGTACTTTAACACTTATATCAGCCAATTTAATGGCCTCTGCAGTGGTCTTGAGAAATGTCCATTTGCGGACCAAGAGAAGACTATTTTTTTTAAATTTACCTCAGAAATGACTGGCTCAATAGTATTCTCTTTGATCTGCAAATGGACATTTTCTATGAGAAAATAAAAAAATTTCTTGAACAAATTTGAGGGTTAGAGGATTACTGAGCGATACAAAGTGACTTGGAGATAATGAGCATTTTACTGAAAGAAGAAGCTCATTAGAGCCTTGACTCTGACAGCTGCTTATATAACCCTTTCACTGATAAATCCCAGAAAAAGTATATTCTTTACTACATAAAATTTATTCCGTTGAAAATTTTGAAATTAGTTTGACTGGAAGCCCCAGAATAATTAATTTTGTAATATGCAACAGTTTTTCTGTATGGTTGCCTTGATAATGAGATCTGGGGAATTCATCGGTGAAAGGGTTAACACTAAGATCTGGAGAAATGCATGACTAATTAGTTTATTTAACTCATTAATCATCAACACAACCAAACATGCCTTCGACTGTGGTCTTGAGAAGATTAATGTCCAAGACAAACCCCCCCCCAGAGACCCCCCCCACCCCTTGTGGGTTGGTCTGTTGTTTTATTAACCACTATAAAAACATACTTACCGTTCAATCACTACTTGCTAAATCAATTATCTGCATTTAGCTATCAGAATAAGATTTTTATGCCTGCATACACACCTCCCCATGCCTATTCCTATTAATATGGACCCTCAACCAGGCTACTGGTTAAGTCCATCTCCAGCCTACTGACAGATATAGACTGGCACCAGTCTATACTCACCCCATAGTGACGCTTGTCACTAAGCGCGCTTGCCCACGCGCACTGGAGCCCAAATAGGAAACAGATTCACTTTTCTAAATTTAAGTGCTAAATATTAAAGGCCAATTCTCAAATCTTACCACGCGGGGTGGCTGAGGTCAGGTCATAGTGATTGAATGGTAAGTATGTTTTTATAGTGGTTAATAAAACAACAGACTAACGACAAGGGGGGGGGGGGGTTTGTGGGGGGTTGTTATTACACCACAAAAACATCCATTACCGTTCAATCACTACTTGCTAAACCCGTAGATTTGGTCAGTGCCCCATTTAAACATTAGGTGGGAGGAGATTTGAGAATCAACAAACAAGGATAAAAATCGAACCAATCTTATCCAAATGTTAATAACATAACATAATAGTGCATTTAACTCAATCACACCGTGATTAACAAATAAGGAAAACTTGAACTTAAAGAAATAAATAAAAACCAAAAGAAGACTCACCGTTTCTCACAGACGCACAGTCCTAACGAAAATGGTGGAGAGTGCTTGGTAAATGGTCTTCGCCTTTTTTAGTTAAAATAGTATGTTACGAAAGAAGGAGGCTGCTGCACTCTGGTCTTTGAGATAAAAGGATGTAAAAGTGGATTCAGATTTCCATCCTGCCACCTGCATGACCTCATCTAAAGACGAACCGTCAAAAGAGCGAAAGAAGTAACCATACCTCTAACGCATGGGCTTTAATCTGGGAGAGATTAATTTGATCCGGTGAGGCTATCTCATAACAAAGCTTAATTGTCTCACAATTCCATCTGGCAATCGTAGATTTTGAGACCGGCTTAGATAACTCTTCCGCGTAGGAAACCCATAAATGGGATGGATCGACTCTTTTAAAATTGGTTCGCTGTTTGTAGGTTCTTAATGCCCTAACAGGACACCAAAATTTATCGGATAGCGAAAAAGACGATAAAGATTTTAAAATGATCTGACTAGCAGGAAAGCGGTTAGACTGAGTTTTAGATAAAAAGTCCTTTCTGGAGTACTATAAATCTATCCATTTCAGCAGAAAGAGCATGAATCTCTGAACACCTTCTAGCAGAGGCAGCAGCAACAAGAAAAACAGCTTTGAGAGTTAAAAGCTTAATACTGATAGAAGAAAAAGGTTCAAAACGGCGACAAGTCAAAACTTGAAGAACCAAAGCCAAATTCCAGTTAGTTAAAAGCCTTGGAAATCGGAGGACGAATATTATCTAGACCTCTAATAAAACTATTAAGAGTCTGGGTATCCTTGACATCAGCATTCCGAAGACAAGGAAGGCAAGACGCCAGAGAAAATCTATATCCCCTGACCGTATTAGCTGACAAATGTAAAGAATCAAACAGATAGGATAAAAAATCTAATACTAGTGATATAGAAACAAAATTGGGCACGAAACCTTGGTCTGAAAGGCGCTCACCAAAAGATTTTAAGTCGACCCTTGTAAACTCGACAGGTCGATTCCTTTCTGGCAGAGTCAATAATTTTCTGAGATCTTGAAGAAGCCTTATTCTCGAGGACCTCAAACTCGAGATTCTCCCAACGCACAGATTGAAAATTTTTAGATTTGGATGCACAGAAAGACCTCTTACTTGAGATAGAAGATCCTGGGATACTGGAAGAAAATGAGGGAAGTCTAAATAGAGTGGACTGACTGCTTCCAAAGGGACATTAAATACATTTGGAAGGGTCATCTCATCAGCGTCGCCCAAGGAATTACTTTCTCTATGCTGACCATCAGTCCTATCACTCTTAAAAAGAATCTTGCTCTTACCATGGGAGAAGACAGGATTTCCATTGCCACTGATAAAGCCTCTATCCTTGGATCTGAGGGGAAGACTAGACCCCGGGCCAGGGCGAAAGAAACGCCTAGAAGCGTAAGGATATGAGATGGAACTAGGCTTGATTTCTTTAGATTTAACATCCACCCTAGGTTGCATGCCAGACTGCAAACCTCTGGAAGAATTCCTGAGAGAACTGAAGAAGACTTACTTTACTAACCAATCGTCTATATAAACGTGGAGATGGATAGAATGACGGTGAAAATTTCTGCCACGGCTGAGACTAGGCGAGAAAAAGAAAAAGAGCCGTGGTCAGGCCAAAAGACATGACGCGAAACTGCCAAACTCGAGCTTAGTACGCAAAACTCAGGAATTTACTGAAGGAAGGGTAAATGAAAACATGAAAGAAGGCATCACTTTGGTCAATGGAAACGACCACATACCCTGATCTAGATTGGAAAAGATCTGGGAGATGGTCTCTTGACTTGGAAGTAAGAATCATGAGATTTAATCATGACATAACCCCTTGTTAAATTAAAATTAATGCAGATATGAATGTTTCAGAGTGAATAGAGATCATTTTACTAAGATTTAATGACAGGGTAGGAAAACCTACCCTAGGCTGAACGCTCTCATGTATGTATAAATTCCTTAGAATTAACATAATTCACAAAGAAAACTAACATGATAATGACCAAATTGTCAATTGAAAGGACCAGAGGAGACAAGAAAAAGGAATCAAAAGAGGAAAGAGCCGACACAAAAGAAGGAAGGTCTATAGAAAACCCGTCCTGAAAAAGAAGAGAAAGAGTCTAAGCAATCCACCAGAGACCAGACATCCGAAGAGACCCTGACTGGACAAAATCTCCTCAGCCCTGACCGACTAGGGAATAGAAGAATAAGAAGAAGGATTAGGAGATGAAGAAAAGAGATGAGAAGAGTCACCAGAGGCCATAGAATCAACAGTTCAAATGGAAAGAGGAGAGCAAAGCCTCTTGGAAGCTAGAAGGTTAGAAAAATGTAAAAAATCAGAGAAGGAAAAAGATTGATCAGAAGGAATGTGAACAGATACAATATCCTGACCAGAGGACATAGAAAGAATAGAGAAAAAAGCTGACATGAAAGAACGAACAAGGGACGAATTCCTAAAAACAGAAAACAATGGAAAAAAACAGACCTTAATCAACAATTAGAAACTCAAGTTCAAGAGAGAACGACAGAAACAATCAGATCAAGATGATCAAAAGAGGAAGATGAAGAAGGAGGAAGAGAGGAATTAAGAAGAATGGAAGATGAAGAGGAAAGAACAGGACCAGAAGATCCCTGGATAGGATAGATAGACGATGAAATATGGGAAAACCCCAGAAGGGGAAAAAAGAAGAAAGCCAGAAAGAGAGAAAGAGGAAGGAGACCATGACTAGAAGAAAACATTAGCAGGAGAAGGAGCAGAGGATGAAGGAAGAGGCATATACTAATCTTACTCATTATTATTAAAGACTTAGAACCAATATTATCATCATGTAAAGACACATGTCATTGAGATTGATATGCTAATAAAAGGAATGATTGATAGAATGATAATGAATCCCGGGAACATCTGGATGTTAAACACACAAAACACTAATACTTGATTATGATTAAACACTACGGGATGAAAACACAAAACAAAACGCTGAAAAACAGAGGCGATATAAAATCTAAGCAAAAAGACTTACCTAAACGCTAAACCATGCCTGTAACAATGCAGAAGAAAAAACTTGGCTTTTATTCCTTCTTCCTTCACCATAATCTTATTTCTCTATTCTCAGCATTTTCTAGCTCTTGTAATCATTAATCCTAGAGCCAATCTCTTCCCTATGAATCCACTACTGAAACTATTCCTTTCAGCGCCTGACAGAATTATACTAAGAATTATGCTAGAAACAGGGATTTTCTTCAAGAAAATAACTCCCTTTGGATAAAATAAATATGTCAACCTGCCGACATAAGAGGAAAAAAGAGCGCGAAAAAAAGGCTGAATGGCCCGAAGACAACTGGCCATCTAAAGTTGGATGAAATTAAAAACTAATTTTAATTGTGACATCTAGTGATAATGCGTAGAATACAGACTGACTTATCGACTGCAACAAAAAACCCATCCGACAACCAGTCGGAAGAGTCTTTAATTACGTTGAAATGTTTCGCTTAGTCGCTCTAGACTTCTGCTTCGTAGATTTTTTAACTTGTATGGAGGTTAGAGGGACCGGTTTCCCCCATTTGTGGGAATGCCCGCTAGCCTTCGGGCTATTAACTTGAAGAAACATCCTGTTTCTTAGCCTCCTTTATTGCAGAAGATATCCTTTCGTCAAGGGATTTTGTCAAAACAGATGTGAATGATTCAAATCTTGCAAAGAGCTAGCACGGCATCTGAATTCGCCGAAGAGGCTCCCCCTCCGTTGCTACCGGTAAAGATACATTAGATTGTGCAAAAGACACAGCTTTCGCCTTGCTAGCAACAGAGGTAGGGGAAGGACGACCACAGGGCAGCGGTTGTTTAAACGGTAAATCTTTAAAAAAGGCCTTAGACACTGAGACCGGCCACCCTTTACAAATCCCACACATCGTTGTGCAGGTACAAGTGGTACATTTCGCACAAACATGCCCGGCAAATTCAACTGAGTGATGGCGATCACACTTTGATGATGTACATTTTGTCTTGTCAGACGATTTAGCGGACTCCTAAAAACAAAAAACATAACAATGAAGCATATCGCTTAAAAATCGTAAAAAGAAGACTAGAAAGATAAAAATCATTTCTTAAAAAGGCAGGAAAGTTCAAATCAGAAAGCAAAATCCCTACCGACAAGAAAGCAAACTTGCATAGGGATAAATGATAATCCTTATAATGCACTAGAGTAAATTGATAAGGGCTCTGGATGACTGCTCGAGCTTAATATATGATGATGAATGCTATAGGCATAGTAATTAAGATACCACGAAGCGAGAACGATCTTTCACGAAAACCGGAAACAATATGAACATAGTTATAAAATACCATATAACCACGAATATACTTCCTACACATAACTTAGGGAGGATTGACTTCATATTAGGCATAATCTTGATAATATAGAAGGCAAAAGATGTAGCTGACACAGCGCAAAGCACAAAAAACTTAGACGAATATTTTAAGCAGTTGTTCTGCAAGCAGAATAATTGAAAAGTGGATCTGTTTCCTATTTGGGCTCCAGTGCGCATGCGCAAGCGCGCTTAGTGACAAGCGTCACTATGGGGTGAGTATAGACTGGTGCCAGTCTATATCTGTCAGTAGGCTGGCGATAGACTTAACCAGTAGCCTGGCTGAGGGTCAATATTAATAGGAATAGGCATGGGGAGGTGTGTATGCAGGCATAAAAATCTTATTCTGATAGCTAAATGCAGATAATTGATTTAGCATGTAGTGATTGAATGGTAATGGATGTTTTTGTGGTGTAATAACCTATTTTTTAATTTACAGTACCTCTTGCATGACTGGAAGGAGATTATCTGGCTCGATAACCAAACCAGTAATTCCAAGGGGGTAAGTTTTCAAAAATAGTCTTAGCGCTAAGTTCAGGTTGTTCATTACTTATTACTACCCAGTCTATCACTATTTTCCATGAGGAGGCAATATGATGAGAATTTATACCTAATTTTGACATTTTATTAAAAAGGAGACCACCATTTTGACTTAGTGGATAAGCTTAAATTCTATCTTATTATTGTAACCTCCCTGGTGACAAGCACAGGTTCTGTTTTACATCATTTCTGTTATTTCATTATTCAAGTCAAATTTTGATATTTTAACCAGATTTAACTTAATCATTGCCAATGTCCAATTTCTGTATTTACAACTTTGCGTGTGTTTTAAGACTGAGGGTACTCCAGATACCCAAGGAAAGCTATAAGTTCGCTAGCTTACATATGATACCATATGACAAGCAACTGAGGAAATGGAGGAATCTAGTTTCTCAGTCAATCATATGACATCATAATCAACTACATGACATCTATGATGATGTCATAATCAATTACATCATGAATGGCATCGCTAAGTTCGTCATGAAGGCTTAATTGATGACTAAGCTTTGTTGTATGAATTGTCCCCCTTTATTATTTAATAAACATGCTATTGGATAATTTAAAACTAATTTGACTGGGCTCTGTTGCTGCCATAAAATATTCAACATTTTACCTGTAAAGTTTTCTGGAAATTGTTAGTCAGGGAGTTTAGGGATCAATCAATCCCAAAAGGCCAAGTGTAAGTGGATATTAGCTAGAGAAGGGCGGGTATATCTGAAACTGGATTACTCCATTGTGTGACCTATCAGTATACTACAGAACCACGCTAAGTATTAACACCCCTAGCTGAACCAGCGCAGAGGACAATTTTGGACTGATTGACCAGTACATAGCTAAAGAATCAGGAGATACATAGCTCAGAAATAATTGAACACTTACTGATGAATATTTTGAACATAATTGGATTGCAAGACATTCCAATCCAATGGCCCTTTCCAGTTTTAGCTATGCCCTGCCCATCTCTAGCTAAGCTCCACCCAGACTTCGCCCGTGATGTGATCGATCGATCCCTGAAAATCAATTTCCAGAAAACCACAGATTTTTAGACTAATTTGACTGGCCGCTGTTGCTGCCTATGGCAGCAACAGCGCCAAGTCAAATTAGTTTCAAAATATTCGACGCCATGTTTATTAAATAGTAACACCTAGATATGGCAGGTCATAATATTAGAGGTATGAATCCATGCGTCTATGTTTAAATTGCCAATAAAGTGAATCCAAACAAATAGAATTTAAAGCATTTTAAACTTTTCTGTCATTTTGTGGATGATATATTAGTTATAATTAATTCCACACAGTTTATCCTTGAACATTTTAAAAAGAATTATCCAAAATCAACAGCATGCAGTCAACTTGTCTTAGATGATTTTGAGATTTGACTCTTGCAAACTATAGTGTCACAGAGTTCAAAATGAAAACGGGTGATATGAAGTGTCTGATTCACTTTCCATGTGAGCTCTCTGAAGCGACCATTATATTGCTTGCATGACTTGATTTGTAAATGTCACAGTCAATACTATGTGTGGTAAATCACCTCGGTCAACATCATGATAACGGTTTATTGCATTGTTCAGTTTGTGATTACAGAAATAAAAACCTGGACTGCTATTGCATAATATTGCGATATATATGCAGATGCGGATTGCGACTCTTTGTTTATATCGTTATTTGCACTCGCCATTCACCTCCCATTAGTCTGTTAATGATCTTATTTTGAAAATGGTATTGCTGAACATAGCTTTTCAGAAACACCATTTTCAAAATTTAAAACCTTATCTTCCATCCCACAACACCTAGAAAAATCTACCATTAATCTTAGCTCATGAATGGTCAAGAAAATTGGTCGACCGGGTATTCAAATTTCCTATGTCAGCTGATCTCTATTAGGGAGTGAATGATGATTCACATGCAAAAAAAGACAATCGAAACTCATACCACAGTGTTAGCAATAATTGTCTGTTTTCTGTAACCTTCGGTCACTTAGGAGCCTGGGTTTTGGTTATTTCAAGATTCTGGCTGACATTCCTATGTACCTATATGTCCATTACTCTGCATAATGGAGGCATCCCATTTTAGCTATGCTCCGCCCATCTTTAGCTAAGCTTCGCCCATCTTGGGATTGATCGATCCTTGCACTCTCTGAATCCAAATTTCCAGGAAACTTTACAGGTAAGTATGGTAAGCGGTTGAATATCTAAACTAATTTGATCGAGTGCTGTTGCTGCCATATGTTGCAACAGCGTCCAGTCAAAATATTCACCAGCATGTTAATTAAATAGTACACGGACAATTTGTACAACAACACATAGTCCGTCAGCAATTATGCATTCGTGACATACTTATCTACGTCATTCATGATGTCATTGATTATGATGTCATCCTGATGCATCGCGTAGTTGATTATGACGTCATATGATGGATGGATAAACTGGAAATGTCCAGTATGGTCAAAATATTCAACAGAACATTTCTTAAATCAATCGTGTTCAAAATTGTCCTCTACTAACACTCGGTGTCCGTTTCTGTTTGGCTGCATGTTAATTTATTTATGAGTTGTACTGCACAACTAAACATGGTTTAAATGTGTGCACTCTAGCTCTGACTAAACCACATTCTTATCGAACATTTTTATTTACTATATCTTGCAAATAAATTTATTAGCTCCTAGACAGATATCAGATATACTAACTATGACCAACTCTTGTGGAATAGATAAATTATTTCGTAGTTCAGTTCTTTCACGCAATTCCATCTTACATTATATTAACATTACCGTACTTTCAGCACTTACCCCTTTAGTCCTCGTATCAGCGAAAAATGGCCTCTACAGTTGTCTTGAGACATGTCCATTCCATTTGCAGACCAAGAAGACTATTTTTGAATATTTACCACTGGAATGACTGACTCGATAACCGAGTCAGTCATTCCAGTGGTAAATTTTCAAAGATAAGTCTTCTCTTGAGAAAATTGAAATTTTCTTTAACAAATTTGAGGATTAAAGGGTTAAAGTATTTTACAATATTGCGAGGGTGGGTGGGACATCATCAATAATAATAAACTGAATCAAAACAATATAAACAATCTCTCAGTGTACCTTACAGGTACCTCACATAGTCTGACGACTTCACTTCTCGACCAATCACAGCCTGGCTGCGTTATCGGGCCATAATTACTATCTCATCGCCAAACATTTATGTTGTAAAGATCTAAATGCATGGCAATACAATCATGAGTTAAAACACCTTTGTTTACATTTTTTTTAAAATATGTCAAACTTCGACAAAAGTGTTTAATGTGTCACAAAAAAATGCTGAAACTCTTCCAAATAACTTGATAATTTCGATGTTCCCGGAAATGTTACCATGATTTAAACGCTTTCGTGACTTTACCTCATATGATGAGGAGAAGTACAGGGAGCAATGCCCGCTTTTGAGACTGATGTGTCCTATTACAGTCACTGTTAAATCTTTAATCTCCATGTTAGGGCTGATTGATGTATCGGTCTTCAGTTTGACATGTGATTACACTGGAGAATGGACCTTTCCACTTTATCCATCCATCATATGATGTCATAATCAACTACGTGATATGTAGAATGACGTCATGAATGATGTAGATAAGTATGTCATGAATGCTTAATTGAAGACGGACTATGCGTTGTTGTACGAATTGTATGTCTTTACCATTTAATAAATATTCTGTTGAATATTTTGAAACTAATTTGACGTGGCACTGTTGCTGCCATAACAACTTACCCGTACAGTTTTCAGGAAATTGATAGAGCATCGGAGATCGATCAATCCCAACACGGCAAAGTGTGGGTGGAGTTTAGCTAGTGATGGCATAGATAAAACTAGAAAGGTCCACTGAGCTCAGCTGTTCAATTGTCAATAATTCAAACATTTAATGATCGAGACTGGTCAAGAATATCAAAATTGTTCCTTAGTGAATGTCCAGTTGCACGCCAAGAATGACTATTTTTTTAACCTTACCACTGAAATGACTGGCTCTGTTATGAAGAGAGTCATTCTAGTGGTAAATTAAAACAAGAATTGCATCAAAAGTGTCACTTCACCGTCATGATGCTGATTCCTACCAGCAGAGCTACCACAGGCATGATTCTAAAATAAGATCAACCAATCCTGAAATTATAAGCGGAGAAAACCAAAACACAAACCGTAGCATTCATAAAACAAGATCGATAAAATCTTGGGACCTAGGGGTGGACTGGCCCATCTGGCAAATATCAGAAGGGCCACCTGATTGGTTGGCTGGCTGGCTGCCTGTCACTTTGGAGACACCAGCCCAAATCTATAGGATACTACCAGTAATGTAACCGAATACAGTTTTATATAACAGTATCATTGATTAGGCCCTATCTAATGTTCAACGAAAGTACAATCTAATAGGCCATACTGGCTAGACTAGTGATTAGGTATTACCGGCTGCTGCCACAGCAATGTCCTGATTATCTCACCAAGGCAGCTAAATTGACTTAAAATAGTTAGGCTGACAAGGGTTCTTTTTTCTTGGAAATTATGATGTCAGTTTCTAAAATTTATGAATTTGATATTGAAGTGGAAGACAGTTTGCCAGAGAACGGACCTTTCCAGTTTTAGCTATGTCCCGCCCATCTCTAGCTAAGCTCCACCCACACCTCGCTCATGTTGGGATCGATCGATCTCTGAACACACTGACCATCAATTTCCAAAAAATTACACAGGTAAGCTGTTGAATATTTTGAAACTAATTTGACTGGGTGCTGTTGCTGCCATGTTTATTAAATAGCAAAGAATTACAAAGACATACAATACACACAACATGTTGGACCATTTGAGAATTGATGATGGTCTATATGGAACCCTTTGTGATGTAATGATTGTGACGTCATCATACACTCACTGAGCTGATTATGACATCTTACGAGGTCAGATGATGGATGGATATTCTGGAAAGGTGAATTAGCTAAGAAAGAGAAAAGAATGTATCAGGTGAACAAGCAAAATACAAAGGCGTCTTTCTGTTGTCTAAATATGGAATTGGGATATGCCATTTTGAACATAGTACATTAAATAGCCTGTCATCAAGATCCCAGCTGAAACGGTCCCTTTAAGCTGATTTGGCATGTCGAGATGCACCAAATTTTATGTTAACCCTTTAGCACTCATATCAGCAAAAACGGCTTCAGCAGTGGTCTTGAGAAATGTCCATTTTCAGACCAAAAGAAGGCAATCTTTGAAAATTTATCCCTGGAATGACTGGCTCGATAACCGAGCCAGTCATTACAGTGGTAAATTTTCAAAAAGAGTTCTTTTGGTCTGCAAACGGACATTTGCTATGAGAAAATTAAAGTTTTCTTGAATAAATTTGAGGGTTAAAGGGTTAATGTGGGGCTTGATGTTGCAATAAAAAAGTCATTTGAACAAGAGGTCCAAGGGCCTATGGCGCTCACCTGGACCATTGTCATTTAAACCATTTGCATTTAAATAGACATGGATGGGTTTCGGAAAATCCAAGATGGCCACCAAAAAACTGACCAATCAAGATTCTCGTTTAATATGTTGAAGCCTACCGTCATAGGATTGTTTTGTCAAAATCGGACTATTGATTGAAGGAGTTCCATTTTTAAATGGTTCCGGAACTTTCAGAAAATCAGATGGCTGCCAAAACTGAATAGAATTTCTAGAGGCTATGACAATAGGATCCTTCCAGTCAAATTTGGGTGAAATTGCCCAAGCGATTAATGAGGAATAGCATTTTATACAAATTCTCATTTTTCGGAAAATCCAAGATGGCCACCATCAAAATCAAGCCATCATAATTCTGTATACATGTTCTGAAGTGTACCAGTCAAGGGTTCTTGCAACTGAGTTTGGTTGAAATCGGCCAAGCAGTTAATGAGAAGTAGCCATTTAACTGATTTCCAGTTCAGAAAATCCAAGATGGCCACCGGAAAAATTGACTAATCAAAATTCTGTATACAAGTTCTGAAGCCTATCGCCCTAGGCTTGTTCCAGCCAGTCTGGTTGAAATCGCCCAAGCAGTTAATGAGGAGTAGCACTTTAATGGATTTTCAGCCATTTTTCGGAAAATCCAAGATGCCCACCAAACAAATTGACCAATCAAAATTCTGCATACAAGCATACCACTTTAGAGTCCTTCCAGCCGAGTTTGCTTGAACTTGTTCAAGCGGTTAATGAGGCGTAGCCTTTTAACTGATTTACAGAAATTTTCAGAAAGTCCAAGATGGGCGCCTAAAAAATTGGCCAATCAAAATTCTCTATACAAGTTCTGAAACCTACCAGCCTAGTATCCTTCCAGCCAAGTCTGTTTGAAATTGATCAAGCAATTAATGAGTAGCGTTTTAAACGATTTACCGCTATTTTTTGGGAATTCTGTATAAACGTTCAGAAGCATATTATCCTAGGGTTCTTCAATCCATGTTTTATTGAAATCGACCAAGTGGTTATCGAGGAGAAGCCTTTTAACTGATTTACAGAAATTTTCAGAAAACCCAAGATGGCCACTGGAAGAATTGACCAATCAAAATTCTGTATACATGTTCTGAATCATACCAGCGTACTATCCTCCCAACTAAGTCCAGTTGAAATTGGCCAAGAAGTTAATGAGGAGTAGCGTTTTAAACAATTTCCCGCCATTTTTCGGAAATTTGAACATGGGCGTCATTATCATCATGGCTTATGCAAGTGAATCTGGTGTAGTGAAATCTTGTCCAATAAGCATGATTTTAGACTTCAAATGGTTCAGGAATTTAATTAGTTACATCATCTACAACGTCTTCTCCATCTCAATGCAAGCTTACTATATACAAGTGGGAGTTTTTGCGTTAGAAGACATTGCGAAAATGACTAAATCAGAAGCAAAGTCGGATTTGAGCTGAGTTCCCGTAAGCCAAACTCAGTTTGCCAGGCTGCAAGCGAAGTCGTTCTCAGTCGATCTCCGCTTAAGTAATATTTAAGCCACGCTTACCTGATTCCCCATTCAGCCGGTAACTTAGGCTTACCTGAGCCATAGGTGTGCAACCGGTCATTAGAGACATGATGGTTTATTGAGGTGCTACCAAGGTTACAGTGACTGTGACATTTTCTTGTAACAATCCACAGGTGGCCTCTTAACTCCATAACACTCAGGCTGAATAATCGAGCCAGTGATTTTAGTGATAAATTTTCAAAAATATCCTTTCTATAAGTTTCTTTGACAAATTGGAGGGTTAAAGGGATATAATAATATAGGTCACATTCATAGAATATGAGTTTTGATGGTGCTAATTCACCTTTTCAGAGTACCCACCCATCATATGATGTCATAATGAACTGCGTGATGTGTAGAATGACATCATAATGAATGACTTCGATAAGTACATCACGAACGCATATTTCAAGACGGTCTATGCGTTGTTGTAAAAATTGTTTGCTTTTACTATTTAATAAATACTCTGTTGAATATTTTGAAACTAATTTGACTGGGCGCTGTTGCTGCCATAGGCAGCAACAGCACCCAGTCAAATTAGTTACAAAATATTCAACACCTTCCCTGTATAGTTTTCAGGAAATTGATAGCTACAGCATTTGGGGATTGATCAATCCCAACACGGCGAAAGGTCCATTGAAAGGCGGTCTCACAATCATAAGATATGAGTTTTGATGGTGCTAATTGACAGTGCTGACTCTAGTTATTAAAGTATCTTTTACCTGCAAATTATCTTGGCAGAGACAACGTGTACTTTACAAAACAAGTGAAGCAAAGTCTTGTCATTCTGACCTTTTAGTAAATGATTATGACCTTTGACCTTTTGCCTTCAAAATCAATGCCATTCTTTGGGAGCTCAAGGGCAGCAAGCGTGTTCAAGATCCCTTTGGTTAGGTATTGGGGATTTTAAGTTTTCTTTGATGTCCAAAATCTATAAATCGATACAATTCTTTGAGACTCTAAATGCCCAACATAACTTTCACTTAAATTTGGTAAATATCTCTTCCTCAGTAGAAAGTGAGCTATCGCACTCGATGGACAGACAGATGAACCAATTCATGTTTGCTGCTTTATCACAATATCATTATCATCGCCATTAGGTCTTTGAACTGAACTCTGTATAATTGTGTTGACAAGTGATGGAGTAATTACATAAAGCCATAGAATTCATCGTCCCTTGCCATGAGCACATGACAATTTGCAAATGTGCCTGATTTGTGAACCGGTGGAGACAATTTAACCATCTAATAGTAAAGTTTGCCAAAATTGGCCTCTGTAGCGTTCTTGGTAAATGTCTATTTGTAGGCCCAGTGAAGACTATTTTAGAAAATTTACTACTTGAATGACTGGCTCAATAATCAAGCCAGTCATTCCAGTGGTAAATTTTCTAAAATCATGTGTTGGCTTGCAATAATGGACATTCAATAAGCATATATTTAGACTTTAGAATCTCAAAACCTTCTTAGCAAGACATGTATATAAAACATGCAGAATATGTTGACACGGTTGATAAGCAATTTGATTGGAAAACACTGCTCTCTTAGGAAACAACAACTTCCAATCAACTTCTCTTCAAAATAAACAGTGGGATTTTTTGGCCTATCCCACATGACTTTATTATATTTACGAGGAAAGCGGTTAGTATTCTTAGACATATACTTCTTCTTGGCGTAATTGACAACATACAATTGCGTTCATTTTTTTCTGAACGTTCATGCAAAAGGGTAGTTAAATTGTAATTTATAGGCAGACAGCTGTAATTGACAATTTCATTACACTGGCTCAATGAAAGCATTCATACATAAAGGTTAAGAGTCCCAGTATCTTATTAAATAGAAAAGAAAAATACAGAAACAAAGTGATACTGACGCGTGATGTCCTTTAAAGACATATGCATGGTCATGCATGTAATTACAATTGCGCGAAGCGACGCATGCACATACATAACTGATGGGACTTCCATATTCAAGCAAGATGATAGCAGCAAGAATATTTCAATCCAAAATAACGTCAGTCTGACCCAGACATCTTACGGCATTGGCTAACATCGGGTTCGTATTCATTTCATATTGCAAAATTTAATGACTTTTGCATGACTTCCCTTGCCCAAAATGGAGGGATATGATCCATTACTCAAGTGCATGACATCATAATCAATTAGATCAAATGTAGGCTGAAGTGGCAATCATGATGACATATTATAACTCTGTGATGAAGCAGGAAAGATCTGTCACGTGTAAGAATTGTATGTCTTTGATGAAGTTACAGCTGAACCCTTTAACAATCATATGAGGCAAAAACAGCTTCACCAGTAGTCTTGAGAAATGTCCATTTGCAGACCAAGAGAAGCCAGTCATTTCAGTGGTAAAATTTCTAAAATAGTCTTCTGTTGGTCTGCAAATATACATATGACAAAATTGAAATTAGAAACGCATTTGACTCGGAGCTATTGCTCCCTATGGCATAAGCAGCAACAGCCCTCTACCCCCAGTCAAATTAGTTTCTAAATATTCAACAGGTTACCTGTATAGTTACCTTCAAATTGAGATTCTGGAAATTCAGGGTTCAACGTATATATATATATATATATATATAACATCGATCACACCACACACAAACGTGGGCCCCGTGCTCAGTGAGCTCGAAGTTAATGGATCACAATATTACACAATGTGATGGCCTTGAAGAGGAAATTATAATGTTAATGGGGTATACATGTTGCATCTCTGTGTCTGTAAAATAGATAATATATTGTAGCAAATTTTGGTGGTGGTTCAGAGTTTGAATCTGGGGTCGATTTAATTGAGAAAAAC
Source organism: Chaetoderma sp. LZ-2023a (assembly GCA_034401795.1). NCBI lineage: Eukaryota > Metazoa > Mollusca > Caudofoveata > Chaetodermatida > Chaetodermatidae > Chaetoderma > Chaetoderma sp. LZ-2023a. The sequence continues at coordinate 33,595,807 of CM067365.1, read as the reverse complement.
CGGGTGGTGGTCGTATAGCCGTTATATGAGAAGCATTCTTTGGTTCTACATTCTCTGAATGTGGATTCAAAGACTGCTTCTCTCGCGTAAAAGCTGTTTGAAGGCGCGGTACAGGGTGATCCTGTAAATGAAAACAAAAATTTGTATTCAAGCCCGGATTTGGCTTCGGAACCGTATTTTCTGCGTGACTATCACACAGTTGGTTAATTAACTCAACCACACATTCCCTCATCTTGTATAACTCACTCACGCTCACTACAGGAGACTGGGGAGAGGAACTACCAGGAGGCTCTGGATAACCAGAAGACTCACAGTGGTTCGGCACCGCAGTGTCCATAAAAGAGAGGGCCGGCTGCTGTCCTGAAGCAACCTGAGAAAGAGTGTCAACCAAAGGGGTAGACATATTTCCACAAGGAGGAACAGAAAAATCACTTGCAGGACCAAAAAAATCACTGGAAGGAAAAATAGCTCCACTAGTGTGACTATCCTGGAAACCTTCCAAAGAACTAATATTTGAATTTGCATCTTCCTCATTAGTACTCCAGCCGTCATTGCTGTAATCAGTGTCATACCCATCTTCAAAGTGATCCTTAGCGTATATAGTGACTCCATCTTGAAAGGTCACATGTGATTCTGAGATGCTGTGTTGAGGTCGCATCTCAATTCCTAATGGGGTGTGTGTACTAGGATGCGCAAATGCATCATCACTAAGGTGCTCTAATGCACTGGGGACAGTGTTTGTTAGCGAATACTCCGCCATTTTGGATCTACTCTACAATGTCTATTTTAGAATGCCTATGTGTGACAACTTATGTGGCCTAAGACAGGATCTTACCTATTAACAAATGCCAATTCTAGACTGTATGGAATACAAGATTCTATCTTAAAGCCAGATAATTAATCATTAAGTGATTTTACCTTGGATTACCACAGTTGCATTATGGATCCTAGGAATCCAAACAATGTAGAAAAACTACTATTTAACGAGTTGCTAACTCGTTAATGATCTGAACTTAAGGTACGATCAGTGATAGTAACACTGTAATATTAAAAACAAGCCATAAATCGCTTCAGGAAATTAAAGCCAAAGTGAAGTGGCAATTTACAGTAGTGGGGGCGTAATAATTTCCTTTCACAAAGAATAATTAAATACACGTTTGGATTATTCACTGACAAGGTAGAAATGCAATTAATAAAGACCTGACCCTAGCATAGCTCAGTGTTTAACGCCTACAGCTTAAAGACAGGTCATACGATTAACTCCCAATGTAAGTGTGAATGAAATTCAATAACTGCTATAATGTATGCTCTGTTGATACAGAAGAAATGCGTTTGACAAAAGCCCTATTTCAGAACTTAATAACTTAAAATTAAATGGATGCCATTATGCTGGTAAACAGTAGTAAGTATGAATAGTTCCCAAGTATTATAACTGCTAAGACAATTATCCAATCATTTGTGTCTAATTAAACTTACAATGATTCAATTAAATGATATAAGCCGTGAAACAGTTGTAATGTCAATAGGTTCCCAAGTTATTAACAGCTAAGGGAACTGACTGTTAACTGATCATTTATACTGAATTAAGGTTACATTGATTCAATTAAATGATATAAGCCGTGAAACAGTTGTAATGTCAATAGGTTCCCAAGTTATTAACTGCTAAGGGAACTGAATGTTAACTAATCATTTATACTGAATTAAGGTTACAAAGATTCAATTAAATGATATAAGCCGTGAAACAGTTGTAATCTCAATAGGTTCCCAAGTTATTAACTGCTAAGGGAACTGAATGTTAACTGATCATTTATACTGAATTACGGTTACAAGTACAAAGCCATAGTTAAATGATAGCTGGTCAAATGTCGACTTATATGAAATAGAAATTGGCAGATACCAATTTTAATGAAAATTTGCTCTCGTCTGTAAAAAGAACTAGCAGTTTTATTTGGTTCTGGCGAAGCTATGTTTACAATTTCATGATTTTCTGGCTTTGAAACAAGTTTTGCACATTGTCAAGACAGTAAATCAGAAATTGTACAAGTATCGACAATGGTTGCTAGGGGTAGCCGAGAGGAATGATATGTGATATGAAATAGCAACTATTACCACTATGAGATCTCAAACATGGAGTGCACTGGATTTACCTAATATCATGGTCACCTGGACAGAAAATTTGGGCAATCGGGTATATAAATGGCTACAGACTCAAATGGGTAGTTTCAGAAATCCAGAAGTCAGAATAGTATCAACTACTGGAGGACATGTCCTTAATTTTTAAGAAAAACAGGAACTCTAGAATTTAATCAAGTAAGTGGTTAATTCGATAGTGGGAATATTATTAACTAAGCCCTAAGACTTACACCATACACTTACATCAGCTCCTGTTCTTTAGAAGTAAGCCACGGTGGCTTATGAAGTCGTCAATCGGTTGAAATGCCGGTCCTCATTGCTGCCAGTTTCTAACCATAAACCAAAAATTATATAGTACGCAAGCACTCGAATTAAGAATCATTACATGCTAAGCAGCAAAATTAAAGATCCCTCGTGGAGCCCAAAGCTCAACACGGAATACTACACTACTCAAATCACAGCTACATTATATCTCAATGTACACTTTATCTGAACAACGTACTCGCGTATTAGTAACTTAAGTATTAAGCACACTGACAGAAATTCGGACTAGCACAACAACTAAGAGACTACACTGAGTTCAGCACCCTACACCAGCTAGGGCAATTCAAGGTCGGACCCAGAGTCCAATTTTTACCTGGAATTTATACCCAAAAAGTGTTGCATGCACCAAAAATTCAGATGTCCATGTAGAAAAATCCTTGGCAAAAAGTTCTCATTTTTAACATAACAATAGGTGAATAGATTGTCAGATTACCATATCAAAAGATTGCTGGTTTAAACATCACCATTGTGATGGCCCACTCGTTTAAACATTAACACAACAATAGATTAGGCATTGGTACGGCGTGCAAATGCACCGGACTGTAATATGCTAATAGGGTTATGTATGTGGCAAATCTGACAACGCTAAATTGACAGGAATGCAGATTCTAATACATTGCAACATTTACAAAATGCATAATTTGTCACATCGCCCAAACGAAATGGCCATAATTTCCTCTATACAATGTTGCCGTTTGATGTTGCTATGGGAAAGAGCAACCATATTCTGAAACATTGACTATCAAAAGAAACACGGGAACATGAAATATTGAAGAATAACTAAAAACGCTGTCGTGATTGGAATAGCGTACATCTTATGTAAAGCAGAATACCGCGAGACCCGGCTCGTATTTTAAAGACAGACCCACTCACGCCCAAAATCCAAGATCACCATCACAAATGATTTCAAAAATCAATAAACGGGAAAAATGATTTTTAAATGTCATAAGTGCATACGCTTTCAGCAACGTAATTCAGCAACCAAATTCTTACAAACTACCACTTACTTCACGGATTTGACGACCAAATTCCAATTTGCTGTGAATTGGGGATAAAAGCGTTAGGCCCCTATACTGCCACCGTGATCGTGCGAGGAATTATTCAAGCGTAGAAGATTTAACCACACGCTCAATACGGCCAAATACCCCATGTTGCTGAATGATTATACAACAATTACATGATGCCCATATGTTGCTAAATTATTACTAATAGTTTATGAAATAATGGCAGCAACATCGTATCATCATTGAAACGTCAAAATGGCCTGCTTTAACGCAAATAGTGGCTTCAACATATGGCTTAAAGTTGAATAACTTTGAACAACATGTGAAATCGTTTAAGTGAATAAAGCTCTTGGATATGCAATCAAGTATTTTTCTGTTTCAGATGCTTTAGATGTCTTTGAGCATATGAGCACAAATAGATGTAAAAAAATGTTTAATCTATAGTCTGTTCCGCTGTTGAATTTGAAAATCACCATAAAAATAATACTGTGTGTTTGGTGGGTGAAAGAAGGCCTTCTTTTGGAATACTGGGTTCTTCCTGTAATATTATAGAGCCAGTGCTCTTTTTGTGCTTATCAACCCTTTAATGGTCAAGCAGTTGTCTTGAGGAATATCCAATGGCGGGTAAAAAGGAGAATTTTTAATTTATCACCGGAACGAACAATTAAAGAGTTACCTCCCTTATTATTAAAATTTACCACTTGAATGGACAATTAAAGAGTTACCTCCCTTATTATATTACGTCAACCATGGTAGAACATTGTTGACCACCATGGTCAGAAAAATTTTGTCATGGTCAAAAGTTTGAATATTTACCATGGTCACACACCAGTCATATTTCAAGGTCCACCATGGTCATCCATGTTCGAAACCATGGTAAACTGTTCACAGGAAGATGGTTGAAACCATTACTACCAGAGTATTTGTTAAATCATGGTCCACCATGGTAGTTGATAGTCACCTGGAAACTTACAATATTGTCGGCTCTACAGTCCGGCACAGGACTGCATTTTATTATAAAAGTGGACCTGAATTTAATGCTGACTAATATTTTGATGGAAGCATCAACCATGGAATTTTCTACCATGGTCTATTGTGGTCCCGGAAGTGATATATTGTGAAATACCACAATCCCAGTAACATGATATATGTTACCATGGTATACCATAAGATTTATCTACCATGGCCAAACCATGGTGTCAATTACTGTACTGTGATCTACCCTGGTCAACCATGGTATATCAGGGTAAAAAAAACATAGTATATCATGTTTTCCCATGGTCTTATTGTGTTCTTTTTGCCTGGGTCCCGCCCACCTGTACATGCTATCATGTAATACCCACCAATTTTGGGGCAGGGGTATCAAAATAAGACACTATTACAATGTTAATTGATACCTTAGAATATCTCCCTCAAATAACGGAGTAGTAGAAAGCGATTTTAAAATTTAAGGGCAGGGATGGGCTTCTAAAATCAACCCAAAAGTGGGGCTCTATTACAATGATGATATTTACTACTTGAATATCTTATAAGGATTGAGATCTGTTCATCAATAACAGACAGTAGCGATTTTAAAACTTAAGGGTGTGAGCACCAATCTAAAACCAACATGCGGGTGAATAAAAGATCGGGCTCCAGAAAGACCTCGAGGGTGACCAAGAAGTTACCCTGCAGGGTTTATCGAGATCCATTCATCAATAACAGGGGAAGATATGATATCTTCTTCCAATTCAGCTTTCCAGAGTATCAACCCATCATATGACGTCATATTAAACTGTGATGCGTAGAATGACATCATAATGAATGACATCATGAAAGACGTAGATAAGTACATTACGAAAGCATATTTGAAGACGGACTATGCTTTGTTGTACGAATTGTATGTCTTTAATATTTAATAAATATCATATTGAATATTTTGAAACTAATTTGACGCTGTTGGGGCATTGATGCTGCAATAGGCAGCAACCGGATCCAGTCAAATTAGTTACAAAATATTCAACAGCTTACCTGTATAGTTTTCTGGAAATTGAGTCAGCGAATTCAGAGATCGATCGATCCCAAGATGAGTGAGGTGTGGGTGGAACTTAGCGAGAGATGGGCGGGGCATAGCTAAAACTGGAAAGGTCCATTGTAAAGACAACTTTCTTAACCCTTTGCCTATTGAAATTCCAGGCTCACTATAAAGATAACTATACAAGGGAACTTGTGAGCGATGATGGAAGGATGAATGAACGAATATACACACAGGCATGGACAAAGTAATCAACATATATATCACTTTTTTTTGCAGTCGTATGAAAACTCTAACATATTAACTGAGTTTAAGAAGAACACATAGCAGAATTCTGATGCTCAATACTTGACACCTTGGTGCGCATATAAAGTGGTGACAATTGCTGGATCATGGACAATGACATTGAAAGATCGTAAATTCACTTGAAACACCTTAACACTCCACCTCACCCCCACTCCCTCCCAAAAGTTGAATCACTCATCATGCCATAGAGCTATGTGATTCCTGCTCAAGATAATGCTCTTTGTCTACCAGTGTGAGTGAAATAATCATTTGTAATGCTGCCAGGTGTGTGATGAAGTGGCTATAACAAGTAATCAGTGCCATTTATATACAGTCAAAGATGTAGAATAACTATTCAACTCACGCTTTCACTTTCTTAATTTTGAGGAGAGTTTGGTTCCACAGAGAAAAAGATTTGACTGTAACTTTCGGCGGTCAAAGTATTTTCAGGATGGTCAATATAACATTATAAATACCATGCATTAAAACGCATTTGTAGCGCATAGCGTGTCAACAATTAAAACTTTCAAATTAAATTTAAAAAGATGAACTGTTTTTCATTTTTCAACAAATTTGGTGTAATATGTTGCTGTCATAGACAGCGACATCTTCCAGCAAAATTGTTGAAACTGTAGTCATTTGTTACTGACACAGTAAAAGCTAGAACATTCACATCAGAGTGGTAACGGTTAATGGTGTATATAAGGTCATTCGATCTCTGGAGACATAAATGTAACGAGGAAATGGTGAGCAAATTAAATCTCTGCACATTTTAATACCCTCCCTAGGCATCGACTCAGCGTTCTACCTCACGCGTCGGCTAAGAATGATATAATTCTAGAGAAACCAATGCGCAAAATATCTTAATCCCCTTCAACGCTCAAGCTGGCTAAAAATGGCTTCTGCAGTGGTCCCGAGATGTGCATTTGCAGACCAATAGGAGAATATATTTGAAAATTTACCACTGGATCGAATGATCGATAACAGAGCCAGCCAATCCAGTAATAAATTTTCAACAATAATCATCGTTTGGTCTGCAAATGGACATTTTCTATGAGAAAATTGGAATTTTTGTGGAAAAAAAATTGAGAATCAGATGGTTAAGTAATCGGATTCATAAAAGTGATGCTACAAAACAAGAGAAGGATTGTCTCCCTTTTCAAAATGCACACAATTTTGTGGAAATTTCATTAAATTATTGTGAATATGATCTGAATACGGATCTAGGTCATTTTAATCTGATGATCATGAGACCAGAAATCCTCTTTTCTCGTAACAATATTTTGTGTGTTAAAATTTAAGCTGAATCGGAGCAGTAGCTTCCGAAATACCCATTAACCCTTTAACACTCATATCAGCCAAAAACGGCTTCTGCAGTGGTCTTGAGAAATGTCCATTTGCAGATCAAGAGAAGACTATTCTTTAACATTTACAACTGGAATAACTGGCTCGATAACCGAGCCAGCCATTCCTGTGGTAAATTTTCAAAAATAGTCTTCTCTTGTCTGCAAATGGACGTTTTCTGAAATTTTTTTAGGGCTAATGGGTTATACCGAAATCTGATTGGATTCGGATATTTAAATCAGACCAGAAAAATCATAGTTTAACCCATACCACACTAATGTCAATATTCTATCTTTTATGGTGTCAATATCAAAGCAACTGGTGTACATTTTTCAACAATTTTGGTGGAAGATGTTGCCATGCTACGGGTTAAGTGTTACACAACCAAAGTTGACCTGTAAATGGACATTCTTCAAAACCACTGTAGTGGCTGTCTGTGGCCGGCTTGACCATTAACCCTTGAATTTGTTCAAGAAAATTTAAATTTTCTCATATTAAATGTCCAGGTGCAGACCAAGAAGACTATTTTTTTTAAATTTCCCACTGGAATGACTGGCTCGGTTATCGAGCCAGTCATTCCCGTGGGAAATTTTCAAAAATAGTCTTCTCTTGGTCTGCAAATGGTCATTTTTGGCTGATATGAGTATTACAGGGTTAACCAGTCTATTTGTCCTCTGTCATATATTGCTTGCACATATTATTTTTGACACAGTAAAAGAATGTGTTGTAGTTAATTTGCCATCATCAACACATTAAACTAAAAGAATGGTGTCCCGTGTGTCAAGTCCTTTTCCTTGCCACATATGATTACACATCATATGTGGCAATATGGTGAAATAAGGATTGCTATGATATGGTATGGTATAGAACAGGGTTCACTAACCCATTACAAAGGCCACCAATAGAGGGCGCTCTTTCAAGCAATTGTTTGATTAGCCGAAGCCGCTCACTTAGTGCATTCTTGCTAAGACTTATCTTATTACCGTGTCTAAGATAAGACTTAGCGTGCTCCCACTGAAACAAAAAATAAATTCTGTTTAAACCAAGAATGCATTATTAGTGCATTCTTGGTAGCAATGATGATGTCATTCCAATTTTCAAATTTGACTTTGTAAATGCTGGTTTATGCTGACTGTCTGTTTCAAACTTTATTATGTAGATATATTTTTATTCTGACTGGCTGTGTAAGCTGGTGGTAGAGGGTAGTATATGACATTCTTAAAATATTTGACCAGACCATAAAGGCTGCTCTTGGCACTATCAACGAAGGAAAGTAATTGATGCAACATATAATTATTTAGTATGTGCTATAAAAGCACCACAAAATAGCACATTGCAAACTCATCTTTGAAAAAACATTAGGCCAAAATTGGTCATGAAAAAAATATTTTACTCAGTGAACGTCTAGGCCATGATAAGTCTATTTCTTTTTAATTTACTGACTGGAATAACTTAGGCTCAGTTACTATTGAGTCAGTCATTCCAGGTGGAAATTTAGAAAAATATTCTCTTGGCCAGAAAATGGGCATTCATCAAGGTTAATGCAGAATTTTGGCTGGCCCATTTAAGGGTCAAGGATTAAGTGGACTCTACAACACCACTATGTCTGAAACTTCCTGTTTCCGTTTTTATCTGACAGAGGTAGTTTGTCATTAATGGACCGTTCCATTTTTAACTATGCCCCGCCCATGACTAGCTAAGCTCCACCCACACCTCGCCGTGTTTGGATTGATCGATCCCCGAATTCCCTAGCTATCAATTTCCTGAAAACTATACAGGGAAGCTGTTGAATATTTTGTAACTAATTAGACTGGGTGCTGTTGCTGCCATGGGCAGCAACAGCGCCCCGTTAAATTAGTTTCAAAATATTCAACAGAATATGTATTAAATAGCAAAAGCAAACAATTTGTACAACAGCCCATAGACTGTCATCAAATATGCGTTCGTGACGTACTTATCGACGTCATTCATTATGATGTCATTGTACACACCACGCAGTTCATTATGATGTCATATGATGGGTGGGTACTCTGGAAAGGTGAATTAGCTTTGCGATAGCTACTGTCTTAATATTGTAATTATGCCTTGATGAATGTACTCTAACCATGAATATTGTAATTATGCCTTGATGAATGTACTCTAACCATGAATATTGTAATTATGCCTTGATGAATGTACTCTAACCATGAATATTGTAATTATGCCTTGATGAATGTACTCTAACCATGAATATTCTATCCGTTAAAGTTGCCCTGAAGCACTAAGAATCTCAAGAATCTTTACACGTTCAAAGCCAGCTCCATTTTATATTTGCACACAGTGTTATTTGGGATTCAATACCCCTTTCCAAGTTTGTCCATCCCATCTTACAACGTCATAATCAACTACGTGATGTGTATGATGACGTCATAATCATGACATCATGATGACTCGATATCGTCCGTCTTCAACGCCATAAGCAGCATAGCACCCAGTTAAATTAGTTTCAAAATATTTAACAGCTTACCTGTATAGTTTTCTGGAAATTGATAGTCAGGGTGTTCAGAGATCGATCGATCCCAACATGAGCAACGTGTGGGTGGAATTTAACTAGCGATGAAAAGGTCAATTGTCTTCGTTATTGTGCAATGTCAACAGAACAATAATTTTCATTAGCGCTACAGGAATGGTTTTAAATTTAGGAGCATTGCGTAACAGTAAAGATAATAGAATCCAAATTAATGGCAGCTACAATTTTCAAACTAAAATAGTGGCTTCGAAGAAATCAATCATCGCCTAAACTTTTATAAAGACTTCCTCCTAGTTTCAATGCTTCAAGTCATTTGGAGCAAATTCCTGAGGAAATGAGGATAAAATAATGGTATAATCATTTGTATCGTAAAACTAACCGATTTATTATAGTTTCAATGCTTAAAACAAATGAATAATAACTATTCTGCACATAAATGCAGCCACACAAATCGTGAATTTTATGCGGACTATGTGATTAACAGTAGGATTTTATGATGCGATAGCTGTAGCGATCAATATATATCATGCAATGTTCAATAAAACGGCAACAAAAAATAATGAGAAGAGGATTATTATCAGAAACATTTTTATTGACAAATAATATGATTATCCCTATGTGTTTTGAAAAATCCCAGACAGGATATACATTGTAACCGCCTCCGTTTGTTTGTCCATCTGTCTGTTCATCCATCTATCCATCTGGCTATCTCCTCTGAAACAATTTGGTGGAACTGAATCAAATTTGCTAGGTGAGTTACCCATATGATTGGGGACTGCAAGACATTTACAATAGGCTACACACCCAGAGTGAGAGGGGGGGGGGGCAGGGTGAAGATAGGGGAAATATGGCAAAGTTGTTGGAATTCAACCAAATTTGGTATGATAAGCACCCATATGATTGTGGATTGTGAGGCGATATGTTTACATTAGCCCACGTGTGGGGGTGGGGTGGGGGGAAGTGACAAAGTTGGCGAATAAATGGGGATTTGTGATGATGTGCCATTCTAGTTTTTATTATGCTGTCTCGGATATTGAGACATTTGTCATTCCAGTAGTAAATGTTCAAAAATCATCTTCTCTTGGCCTTACAAATGGATATTTCTCAAGACGACTATAAAAGCCGTTTGTGGCTGATTTGAGTGTGAAAAGGTTAACATTCACGGACTGGAAATGATAAATTCTTTATGATGTAAGGAATATTCTGTTGAATAATTTTGAAACTAATTTCACTGGGAACTTATTTGTTACCCATGGCAACAACAGGTTCCAGTCAAATTGGTTTCAAGGCATTCAACAGCTTCCCTGGAAATTGGCATTTTAAAATTGGAATGTTAAGGGTTAAAGGGTTAAGATTATTTCACTTAACCCTATTAGTGCTGAGGTCTCAGCATTATTTACTTCAATCATGTTTTATACAGGACAAATGTGGTGGACTATATTGAAAATAATGTGACCAAAAGTTGTTGCAACAACATTAAACTGCTTGAATAAAATCCTGCGGAATATTTCTCATGCCTCCGAAGGCCACTGTTAACATTGCGGTTGGGGCTGTCCATCCATCCATCAGTATGTCTGACTGTCCATTTATTCATTCGTTCATTTATCCATGGCATATCTTCAGAACACAAGAAGGTGCAGATGATGAGAAGACCATTTTTTAACATTTACCACCGGAATCCATGGCTCGATGATCAAGCCAGTCACTCCAGTGATAAATTTTTCAAAATCATCTACCGATACTCCTGTATTCTTACATGTATAAGTACAAACCACATGTCGATATAAAGCCATATGTGATGCTAATTTTTTTACAGATAGATGGAAATAAATTCTCTGAAGGGTAGAACTGCGGTTTGATACACGTTTTTCATTCACGTTCCCCGTTAACTATCAATACATTGATTGACATGAGGTAGACGTGTGTCACGATGCGGGGATAATATTCTCATGCTGCGTCAATCAGGAAGAGCAAACTCTGAACTATGGAGTGATTATTTTGGTACGGGGGTTTCTTCTGTCGCGACATTAAATGCTACGATGAATTCCGAACAAAGAGATCCTGTACGCTTTCTGCCTCTCAATACTTTACGCTGCTGAAAATTGAACGCTATGGACATTGGAATTACAGTTGTTGATTGACAGGTCGTGATAAGAGCAGTCTGTGGTTAATTTAACTACAGGAGACAAAATTGGGGAAAAGGATCGATTTGACTTTCTTAGAGGGACTTGATCTGCGTAAAATTACAATAAATGTGTGTAGCAGATATTGTATCCTAGGCTCTGGAGTGGGAAGGGGTATGTGTGTGTGTGTGTGACTTTCCCCTAAATGGGGGTGGGTGGTTAGGGGGTGGTGAGGGTGGTGGTGGGGGGGAGGGGCTGATACAGGTGTGGAGCAATGTTGCTTTGGCACAGTTAACTTATATTAACTCTTTAACCCTCAAATTTATTTTTAAAAATGTCAATTTTCTCATAGAAAATGTCCATTTACAGATTAAGATTATTTTTGAAAATTTACCATTGCAATGACTGGCTCGGTTACCGAGCCAGTAACTGCAGTGGCAAATTTTCCAAAAATAGTCTTCTCTTGGTCTACAAATGGACATTTCTTAAGACCGCTGTAGAAGCTGTTTTTAGCTGATATGAGCGCTAAATGGTTAAACATGATATATGTCTAATGGCCCAATAGAGGGATCCATTTCTAGCTATGCCCCGCCCACTTCTTAAGCTCCGCCCACTTCTTACACGTTGAAATGGATTTTAACACTTTGGACCTTGCTGTCCCAAAATCTCAATTTCAAGGTAACTATATATAAATACAGGTAAGCTGTTGAATATTTTGAAACTAACTTGGCTGGGAGTTGTTGCAACACCTCCTACTCAAGTTAATTTAGAAATAATCAACACCATGTTTATTAAATTGTAAATTCACCTAATTAAGACATATAATTTAGACGATTTTGTGAGACTTTTCGACTTCATGATAGACTTACATCATTTGATTGGCAGCTACCAAATGACATATTTTGATTACGACGTCAAATACCTGAGTAACAGATCAGATCCGTCTGATCCTTTGAATTCTGACTTCACAGAATCTCAATTTTAAAACTATCATACAGGTAAGCTGTTGAGTATTTTGAAACCAATTTAACAGGAGCCTGTTGCTGCCGTAGCATAAAATACTCAACAAAATATTTATAAAAACCTCAAGGACTTTGTTGTTTTCGCAATTTCTGGTTCAAATGGTTATCCCTTAATCCTCCAATATCAGCGAACAACGGCTTCTGCAGTGGTTTTGAGAAATGTCCATTTGCAGACCAAGAAGACTATTTTTTGAAAATTTACCACTGGAATGACTGACTCGATAACCGAGCCAGTCATTTCAGTGGTAAAGTTTAAAAAATAGATTTTTCTTGGTCTGCAAATGGGCATTTTCTACGATTTTCTTGAACAAATCCGAGTGATGGTTAAAGGCACAACTAAGGTGGGCATTTTTTGAGGTTACATCTTCTAGAAGCTGTGCTCTAATCACAATCGCAGCGTAAACAATGAGAACAAGCCAGCTGGGTGACAAGTCTTTCGTTTTATTTAACCCTTTAACTCTCTAACACTTATTTCAGCCAAAAACAGCTTCTCCAGTGGTCTTCAGAAATGTCCATTTGCAGACCAAAAGAACTCCTTTTGAAAATTTACCGCTGCAATGACTGGCTCGATAAGTGAGCCAGTCATTCCAGTGGTAAATTTTCAAAGAGTCTTCATTTGATCTGCAAATGGACATTTTCTATGAGAAAATTTATATTTTCTCTGCATAAATTCAAGGGTTAAATGGGTTAATGGTCAAATTTGGTCAAGAAAATTTAAATGTCTGCCCATTGAATGTCCATTCATAGGCCAAGATAATACAATCTTTGAAAATTTATCACTGGAATGACTGGCTCGGTTATCGAGCCAGTCATTCCAGTGGTAAATTTTGAAAAATTGCATTCTCTTGACATGTAAATGGGCATTCCACTAGACGCTAACAGAGGCCGATTTTGGCCAGTATGACCATTAAAGGGTTAAACATATTTCATTGTAACATATATGTACAATGGGATTGGGTACAAGTTCTGTCAACTTAGTGCCGATTCTATCAGCATGAACGATATGATCCAAGTCCTGCAAGTAGAAACAGGTTCTATTTTTACCCGCGTCGATAGATGCAAGGGTATATGCGAGCATCGAGGGCTTGTTGTTATTGTTGTTGTTCTTAAGACATTTTTGACTAACTCTGGTTCGACTGGAAGGATTTTCTCCAAATTTGGAGGGAAGTATGCCCGTGGGGGATGGCGCAAATTTGCTAAATTTTGGGGTCTAAAAAGCAACAGCTTTTAGCAACAATTCAAAATACATATTTGTACAATTCTTCAATATCTCTGGTGCAATCTACTCCAAATTTGGGTGGAAGCGTGCCCATGTGGTCTTGAACATGTATGGCCAATTTTTCGGCCAAAAGATAAAACGCAACATCATTCAGCAAATTTTTTTCCAAGATTGACATTTTTGAAGCGTTTTTCAACAACTCTAATGGAACAATCTTTTCTGACCATGGGTTGATGTGCTTCTGTGGGGGTCAGAAGTCGTATGCCAATTTCATGGTGAAAAACTAAAATGCAACAGCAAAAACTTTCAGCAACAGTTTTGAAAATAAACACTTTTGACCTTATTGTGGGCCGACTGAAAAATACACCAAGGCAGCAGAATGGCAAGATTGTCAGATAACCAATCAGATTGACAGAATGGCAAGATAACCAATCAGATTGACAGAAGGATGTATGACACTTTAAGGCTTGTTTTTAACCCGTGCAGGAGAGGTGTGTCACGTCAAAACTGATACAAAAATAAAATCAAAATTGTTGAGTACTGAATGCATGCCAAAAGTACTTTGAATATTTGGAACTAGAATGACTGAATCAGTTATAAATGTCTTTGTGGGATGAAAAAGACAATATATTTAGAACATTTTGTTTGAAAGTCAACTGAGTCATTAAATTTGTTTAAGATTTTCAATTTTCTCATGGAAAGAACCAAAAGAAGATTATTTCGCTTTATTTATCACTGGAAATTGACTGGCTTATTTATTGAGCTGGATTTATATACAGTACTAAATTAAAAAAAGTATTCTTCTCTGCAAATCTGAGGGTTAAATGGTTAAGGATTAGCACTTTAACCCTTACCACTCTGATGTCAATATTCTATATTTTTACTGTGTCAATATCAAAGAAACTGGTGGACAATTTTCAACAATTTTAGCGGATGATGTTGCTGGCTACGACAGCACCATCGTCCACCAAATTTGCTGAAAAATGTCCACCACCAGTTTATCTTTAAATTTAATTTGAAAAATCTTTAATTTTGACATCAGAGTGTTAAGTGTTAAAGGATTTCCCATAAAAGTCAACCAAATTGGTCTGCAAGTGGACATTCTTTTTTGGCCAGCTTGAGTGTGCAAGGGTTAATTATGCCCACTCAGTTCCTAACCTTGTGATTAACCCTTTGGCAGGCCAAGAGAAGATTATTTTTGAAAATTTACCACTGGAACGACTGGCTCGGTAAATCCTTTAGTGCTAAAATTTGAGCAAGAACGTTTAAATTTAGTTTTAACCCTTTAATGGTCAAATTTTGTCCAACAAATTCAAATATTTTCTTATTGAATGTCCATTTACAGGGCAAGAAAATAAAAAATTTTGAAAATTTATCAATGGAATGTCTGGCTCGGTTATTGAGCCAGTCATTCCAGCGGTAAATGTTAACCTGTAAATGGACATTCCACAAGACCCACAGCAGAAGCTGGATTTGGCTGGTATGACCATTAAAGGAATGTCTATTTGCTGAGCAAGAGGCGTAAAGACTATTTTGGAAAATTTACAACTGCAATCATTTTAGTAGTAAATTTTCCAAAATGCCTCAAGCTCTGCTAATGAACATTTCTTAAGACCAGCTCTTAGCCATTAAAGGGTTGAACGTATACTAAATGCTATTTCTGGAAGTTGTTATTTTTGTTATTTATTTCACTGATCTCAGTAAGTTACTTTCAAAAGTTCTCTGATATCATAATATTTTGTATGAATTTGACCATGGTAATTTATATCCAAATACAAAAAAATGTACTATAATTGTACAAGAAACCGGAATATTCCAAAGCGGGGAATATCCGAAGGGCTGCATCCATTAAATGATAATAACGAGAAGGCTTATTATCCTACCTTAGTACCAGCAAGTCTGAGAAATAAAATGTGAATCCACCAATAACTGGCAGTTTGAGATTTGTATGAATACTAAAAACGGCAATATTCCAGTTTTGATTGTGATTGAATATTCATCGGAAATTCTGCTGCGTGTTTACCAGAGCTTATAATATACCAGAAGGTCCCATACAAACATAGTCCCTGAACATCCATAAACAATCAATGGCATATGCAGTGTGCGCAACAGATCCCGGAGGGATTCAGTTCTAGCTTATAATGTCCTGCCAATTTCTAGCTAAGCTCCATTCACTTTTTATGTGTATGCCGGAATCGATTTGAAACTTTGAAACCTGAATTCCCAGAATCTAAATCTCCAGGTACTGTAAATAAATAGTTACCAGTAAGATGTTGAAGATTTTGAGACTAATTTGACTGGGAGTTGTTGCAACAGCCCCCTATCAAATTAGTTTCAAAATATTCAACAGAATGGTAATTAAATTATAAATTCATCAAAGACATACAATTTCTACACTTTAAGTGACAGAATTTTTGATTTTTGTGATGGAGCTATGCCATTTTGATTGCGATGTCAGTTACTAGTGACATCATTGATTATACAATGTAACATCAGATACCGGTGACAGAATGGATCCCTCCATTGCAATAGATTGAATAATTATACCAGGGTAAAAAATGGACAAACTAATTTATTCAGAAAGAAAATGCAGTATACATCTTTTGTATGTACATATATCATCGTATCAGTATAACGGGAGCACGAGGGCTGGACCAGGGAATCATGTCTGAACTGGATCTCCAGACATCGTCAGGGACTCTGTTATCGCTGTGGATGCCGACATCGCTGTTGATGTGGATGCTGTCACTCTGCTTTGCTTTCCTTTTCTCCGGCACTGGATCAACGTTTTAACAGTAAGATGAAAGGGTTTTCTCAGTGACTTGACGTAACCGGAATAAGGCCCCTTTTTAAATTCCTAAATAGCACCACCAGCAAGCAATTTTTTTATTTCCAACGGCAACAGCTTATAATTTGAGTTCAAAACCAGGATTTTTTGTTTGCAATCAGTAGGTTTTCAATTAGTTTTTCCCCGTTTAATGTTTAGTTAATCACATGGCATTATCTTTGTTTCTTTTCCTTTAAGTTGTAGAATCATTGGTTTCATTTCTTTCTAATATTTTTATTTCTGTTTTCTCTTATTTTCATTTTTAATCTTTTGCCCTCGACCCCCCCCCCCCCCCCCTTCAAGAGAAATAAAGTAATTTCCCTCCCTCCCCCCAGCCCCCTTAACAACACATGCACACACGCACGCACGCACGCACACACAGCTCATTAGGCAACAGGCAATGCATACACACACAGTTTTGTTTACTTTATTTTTTCCAAGGTTGTGCCTTCGGGAACCATTCATTGACATGGGTCCATGCAACTTCGTTGGGGTTGTACCCATTATAGCCCATCACTAACTCACGCAATGTCACAATTGGATGCCAGTGACTTTATTTGATCAAGATTTCAGCATGACTGCGTGTAACAGTTTTAAAGGTCATTACTGAGTACTGGGATAATGGCGGCATTCGTGAGATGAATAGGCGATATTAACCCTTTAGCTCTCAAATTTGTTCACGAAAATTTCAATTTTGTCATAGAAAATGTCCATTTGTAGACCAAGAAGACTATTTTTTTTTTTAATTTCCCACTGAAAATATTGACTGGCTCGGTTATCGAGCCATTTATTGTTGTGATAAATTTTCAAAAATAGCCTTCTCTTGGTCTGCAAATGGACATTTCTCAAGAACACTGCAGAAGCATTTTTGGCTGATATGAGTGTTAAATGGTTAACTTCAAGGTTCACATATAAGCATCCTAATGCTGGACTTGTTCATCATAGCATTTAACCATTTAAGCATTTAACCCACAAATCAGCCAAAAATGGCTTCTGCAGTGGTCTAGGGAAATAAGAATTTGCAGACCAAGAAAACTCCTTTTGAAAATTTACCTCTGGAATGACTGGCTCGATAACCGAGCCAGTCATTCCAGTGGTAAATTTTCAAAAATTGTCTTCTCTTGGTCTGCAAATGGGCATTTTCTATGAGAAAAGTTAAATTTCATTAATACATTTGAGGGTTAAAGGGTTAATGGCGGCGCACACTGGAACTATTAGCTTAGCAATCAGGTGATAGAGAGCACCAACACCATTTCATCTTACACTTAGCAGTGCCACTATGATGTCAAGACTAATTTGTTCTCTATCAAAATATCAGTTACAACTTCGCTTGAGCCACCATTTTTTAAATCATGTTAGAGCATGGTGCATTGTCATTGGGTTAAGCGATTATTTTAGCCACGCCGTTCGTTACGGTTTGCTCAGTGCACACGGTGAGTTTATCGGCATGAATGACTAAAAATACCAAATATAATAAATATTTGCCCCACCGTCATTCATGGTAAAAAACTCAACAGAATTTACAGCGCACAAGAAGAGCTATTAGCTTAGCAAACTGCCTATCCAACCTATTTGCTAAACTGATAGCTCCCGCAATACCCTGCATCGGCTTAGCACACTGTCTCTCGTGCCTGTTTGCTAAAACGATAGCTCTATCGTGCACCCCGCATCAGCTTAGCAAACTGCCTCTCGTGCCTGTTTGCCAAGCTGATAGCTCCATCGTGCACCCCGCATCAGCTTAGTAAACAGTCTCTCATGCCTGTTTGCTAAGCCGATAGCTCCTGTGTGCACCCTGCATCAGCTTAGCGCACTGTCTCTTGTGCCTGTTTGCTAAGATGATAGCTCCTGTGTGCACCCTGCATCAGTTTAGCAAACTGTCTCTTGTGCCTGTTTGCTAAGATGATAGCTCCTGTGTGCACCCTGCATCAGCTTAGTAAATGGCCTCTTGTGCCTGTTTGCTAAGATGATAGCTCCCGCGTGTGCCCCGCATCAGCTTAGCGCACTGTCTCTGGTGCCTGTTTGCTAAGATGATAGCTCCCGCGTGCACCCTGCATCAGTTTAGCAAACTGTCTCTGATGCCTGTTTGCTAAGATGATAGCTTCCGCGTGCCTGTTTGCTAAGATGATAGCTCCCATGTGCCTGTTTGCTAAGATGATAGCTCCCGCATGCCTGTTTGCTAAGATGATAGCTCCCACGTGCCTGTTTGCTAAGATGCTAGCTCCCACGTGCCTGTTTGCTACGCTGTTAGCTCCTGCGTGCCTGTTTGCTAAGCTGCTAGCTCTGGCGTGCCTGTTTGCTAAGCTGCTAGCTCCCACATGCCTGTTTGATAAGCTGCTAGCTCCCACGTGCCTGTTTGCTAAGCTGATAGCTCCTGCATGCCTGTTTGCTAAGCTGATAGCTCCCGCGTGCCTGTTTCCTAAGATGATAGGTCCTGCGTGCCTGTTTGCTAAGCTGCTAGCTCCCGCGTGCCTGTTTGCTAAGCTGATAGCTCCCGCATGCCTGTTTGCTAAGCTGATAGGTCCCGCGTGCCTGTTTGCTAAGATGCTAGCTCCCGCATGCCTGTTTGCTAAGATGCTAGCTCCCGCGTGTCTGTTTGCTAAGATGCTAGCTCCTGCGTGCCTGTTTGCTAAGACGCTAGCTCCCGCGTGCCTGTTTGCTAAGCTGATAGGTCCCGCGTGTGCCCCGTAGATTGTCAGAAGCTGAAGTAGTCATCATCAGGCTACTCAAGCCATTGGTCGGGGTTTTTTTAAATTTACTCCTGGAATGACTCTAGATGTAATTTTTTTAATAGACTTCTTTCTGCAAATGGATATTTCTCAAGACTACTGCAGAAGCCATTTTTGGTCAGTTCGAACGTTAAGTGGGTCTGCGTGGAAAATAGAAAATCTATGTGGCGTATAAACATCTTTTAGAGGGAATTCTGATATTATATGCATTCTAGATACCAAGAGAGATACATATTTCTACTTGGACATACATATTCGTAATATCAAGCCAACATAATTATTATTGGTGCGAAGAAATAGCCTGGAAAGTGATGAAAGCCTGCCAATTACTCCAAGGATATTAGGTCCAGGCAAATGTACAATAACGATATTACTGGTATTGTATTATTGGCCACGACGCACTCATTTTATTACTGTCGCCATCAGTATGGACGCCCAAACCGGGGAAGTTGAGTATATTGTATGTATTCTGTCAATCTGTCTTTGTCTGTATCTAGGTCAGCTTTTGTATCTATCTGTCTGTGCGCCACAGAAACTTCGTTAATCTCATTTGTTTCAAGGTTATTTCTATAAGTAAATAAGGATTTCCTGAAACAAACCTAGTCCAAGGGGCACCTTGATTAAGGGAACACCTGCCTATAAATACCACTTTATTTAATGTACATTGTCCACATTTGACTAGCATTAGCATTACGAGAATGGTTTTATACCAACTACTGTGCACCGGCGAAGACAATACAGTATGAAATAATGGTGCCAGTAAATATCTATCTAAAATGGTGGCTACAGATCTAGTTAGGTAGTGTCCATAAAGTAACAAATAGTCATACATTTAGCTAGGATATGTATCTTTTAAGAATAGATGAGAACTTTAAGAGACAGCTTTTTGACTCTCAATTAGTGGTAATTTTTTTAAGTTCTCATGTGCCATTAAGTAGAGAAACCTTTTCACAAAATAGTTCAGATGCCTTTTCATTTTTGCGCAATTTAGTCAGGCAATGTCCTGACTCCATAGCCAAAAAATGGAAAGGTCTGTTGACTGTACAGACCAAGACCTAAGTTTCAAAGAAAAGGTCCTGTCTGCATGAACAACTGGTCATTTGTCAACTAGCTCTTGAGCCGTTTTCACGGCAGTTCACTCGACAGTGCAAATTTTGCATGAAAGTTGTTGCTGTCAATGACATCACTGGCATTCAATCAAATTATTGTCAAAATAATATGTGGGCAATGTGATTGCTACTTGCTACATATGTGATATAAATCTGATCTAAAACAACCATTATAGCTTTCAGCTCTTAAACTTTCTGCAGATTTGATATTTTACTAGGGCTTTAGTTATTTTAAACAAACGAGTCATTTTGGTGTTAAATTTACATATTAAATTTACGTAGTCTTTTCTTGGCCTACAAATCAACATTCATTAAGTAAAATTAATTTTCTTGCCCATTTTGCCCATTCATGGATCAATAATATACGGATAATCATTTGGCCACTAACAAAGGCAAGCTGGGTGGGGCTAGGTGAGCAGAATATAATACAGTGATGGCTGAATGCATTCATGGATTGTATCAAAGAATGTGATAATGCGACAACACATTTCTAAAAGCTTGGGTGTGATGCGTGTTAACTGTCTGACTGCTGTGATTTCAATTTCAATGGGCAATAACAATAACTCGGGACCTGTCGAATATTTTGAAAACAATTTGACTGACAGTTATTGGTGACTTAGCCATCAACAACTTTCAGTCAAATTGTTTTCAAAATACTCAGCACATCCAGTTAAAAAACCCATGAAAATGTCGTCTGCAGAAATTCAGCAGACAGACAGTTAACAATGATCAATGTAATAGTCTACAGGACTATGATTAATGGTGTGTGGCGTAAATCTCAAAAGTCATAAAATATTAGCAATAATATCATGTAGTGCTCTTACATATTTCATTATATCACAGATGAGGCAATATGAGATTATTTTCTGCTGTTTGGCGAGGACATTATGTATATAGACATGGTCTGACCTACATCACGTGGTGTCTAATAAAGTGACATATTTCTAGCTAAGCGCCGCCTACTTTTTATACATCTTGGAATCGATTTGAAACTTTGAAGGCCGAGTTTGCAGAATCTAAATTTCAAGCTAACTATACAGGTATGCTACTGTGGCAGCGACAGCTCCTGGTGGAATTCATTTTGAAATATTCAACAGAACATTTACTAAATACGTCCACAATTCGTCCACCTTTAATTGTGACAGACGTTTCGAGTTCCATAATGGAACTACATCATTTTGATTGTGGCGTCAGCTACTATATAACATATTTGATTATGAGATCAGGTACTGGAGTGACTGGTAGTCGATGAGATAATGTGCTCTCTAGGGCTGCAATGAACATTCGTTGGTTCGGAAAATCGCAAACCAAGGGAAGACGAAACATGGGATTCGTGTGGTTCTTGAACCATACATAAGCTAGTCCTTCCTTTCACCAATGAATTCCCATATCTATTTTTAGGAAAACCATACTGGAGAACTGTTGAATATTTTGAAATTAATTTGACTAGAAGCTGTTGCTGCCTTCAACAGTTTCCAGTCAAATTAATTCCAAAATATTCAACAGAGTAAGTTTTAAATCATAAAGAATTTACTTTTTCAGGGATTTGTCGGTGAAAGGGCTAATAGACAAGCAATCTCTGAATGTCCTCTAAGTGTGATTTACGAATATGACCATGAACGGAACTTAGCTGGCTATGAATCTTTTATAATTTTCTAACATTTGTTGTCAGAACTTGTCATTTGTGTTTTTCTACCATTTAGCCAGTAAAGCTACCTCCCCATAGTGTTATTTTCTGTTAGAAGTAATTTCTCGTATACAATAGCATATTAAAAAGGTTCCTGAACCAGTTTGTGGTTCGGACATCTGTATCGTGAACCAGTTTGGTTCGTGAAAATCCTCACGAACCACAGCCCTAAGTGCTCTCATAGAAATTGCCATATATGTAAGCATTGTGGTGGATGACCAACCTAAAATATCTGGTTCTCAGTTGGCCGAGGCAATGAAAATGACAAGATGATAAAGCTAATGATGCAGGTTACATTAACAACGGCTGGCCATGATGCTACAATACCACATCATCAAAATCTCACGCTGTGCAATCTCCAATAAGATTTGATAACCTGTAACTCACAACACGCTTAACCCTCTAACTCTCAAATAATGTCTATTTGAAGAGCAAGAAGACTATTAAAATTTTTTTTAAATAATAGTCTTCATTTGGTCTGCAAATGGACATTTCTCAAGACCACTGCTGAAGCCGTTTTTTGGCCAATATGAGGGATAAAGGCTTTTAAAGGCAGTATAATAAACCTATTAACGCTCAAAATGTGCCAAAAACGGCTTGTGCACGCTTGAAAAATTTATGGATTTTACTGATAATAACAATATTCAACTTTGGCAAATATTCACTGTGTTTGCTAACAGACTTATTGACCTAGAATCTCTATTACCCCCATTTAACACTCGGAACGGTAAAAAAAGACTTCTGCAGTGGCCTTGGGAAATGTCCATTTGCAGACCAAGTGAAGACTATTTCTTAAAATTCACCGGTGAAATGACTGGCTCGATAAATGAGCCTGAGTCATCCCAGTGATAAATTTTCAACAAAAATCTCTTGGTCTTCAAATCGACATCTTATATGACAATATTGAAATTCCTTTTACAAATTTTTCAGTTAAAGGGCAAGCATTGACAAATAATAGTTGCAATATATTTCTTATATGGCATTTGCATTTACGTAATTGAACCACCTCCATATTGTTGAGTGTTTTAGCTAAATATCTTAACCAAACACTCCCCCTCACCAATCCTCTTCCTCCAATTACTGCATGGCTGTCTTCAAACTTGAGGAAGGTTTTGTCATGTGTGTGCATGCGCCACATTAAAAATGGGGGGGGGGGGCTGAAAAGTATCTAGAGATGCAGGTTAAAAACACATTTAGTCTTTGGTCACTAGATTCTTGAAAGTACCCATCATGATATGCTGGTGACTGTGTGTTCTGACAGGACATTCCAGTCGACAGCTTTCTTAAGAAGCAGGTGCCTTTCTTGTAGGCGGTTCGGCTGCGTGAGATCTGGTAGGCCATACAGTGTGTACATTACTGTCTCGTGTTAAGCGGGATGGTTTCATAAGGTAGCTGTTCAAACTGACTGAGAATAGGTTCCTTTCCATATTGTAGAACATTACTAAGTGAGCAGCTTTTCAATGAGCATGTAGGTTTTACAAATTAAAGGTGTCTATCATTTTAACTACGCTTGATGTGTTGCAATAGCAGTGGTTGACATATCGTGCAAATCACCACTGCGCCATATACATTTAGTCCCTCATTTAAGTTTCAAACATATTGGTCATACTAGTGATTCATATGCTTAAAAAACAATGAAGTTGTTAAACTTCACACAGCAGTCACATGATGCTCTTTCAACGTTGAATCCATGTTGAAATCACATCATGCCATGATTTCAACGTGGATTCAACATTGAAACAACGTCATGTGCCTGCTGGGTTGTGTCAACTAGATGACGGTTTTCTGGAGATGGACAGGCAATAAAATGTTTCTGGGTTGAACTTAATATCTTCCATGTCTGTTCCAATGCTTATATCCTCCTGTAGTCTTTGGCTGTCACCATCATGTTTCGCTGTTAGATAGATAAATGTTTTGTCAGCAAACACTTTACTCATTGATGAGAGGCTTTGATTGGTGTTGTAGTTCGGATCGACCGGTAAGGTACCGGCTGTACCAGCTAAGCTGGGTACGCGCCGCCCGTCCTGGATTCGTTCCCTGAACACGCCCCCCTTGGTAGAGCCATAAGCGTATATGAGCCTATGAGAGAGATCGCGTTATAAAAACGACTAAGTTCGTTAAAGCGCATAGTGCGCATGCGCATGCGTAATGCTATTTTTTACAGAGTGCGTAATTTACGACCACAATAGGATGACGCGTTTAGTGTACCGAGACAGTACAATGTAATCCTTTTTAATAACTTGTTCCCGCCAAATCTGGCATTAATCATGACCAGAATTCGCCGGGCTTTCCAAATCTGTAAACCATTTAAAAATTGGTTAAGAAATGGCTGAGTTATCCATGGAAAACCCCTTTTGATTATCTTCAAGGTATTGCCCTGATGTCATAACCGCGTGTACGCAGAACTTCTAGAATGTTCTAGAACATTTGACTATGTTATTATTAGCTACACGCTGATTGGCTGTTGCTCGACCGATGATTGGTTGGAGCCTGCGCCTGTGATGTCACGAGTAGTATAAAAGGAGACGAGACCCAGAGCTCGAGAGCATCCTCGGCCAGGGGCCGATTAGATTGGACCTGTGTCAGCTACGATCAGCAAGACAGGTATTACGCAGATCATTTCGGTTTCTGTCGGTTTCTCTCCCGTAGCAGCAGTAATCCAACCCACCGCACTAAAGCAATTTTGTATCTCCCGTTTATGCGGGAGCATTTTTGGAACTTTTCGACTATTGTTCACGAATATATCAGGAACTAACTCGGAACACCAACTTGCGGTGAGGCCTTTCCCGGCCTGAAAATGTTATTCTACAGATGTAGAGGCAGCGATATTCTTTGGTGGATGACTCACCGGATCTGCCGGCCACGCCAAAAAGTGGTTATTCAACCATCCCCGCACTGATGTCGTGCAGGTTTATCTAAACTTTTTGACCGCAGCAAAGTAAACTTTGCCCGGTACGTCTTCAGAGCTGGGTGACGTACCCTGCACCGTTAAGCTTAGTTATATATCTTCATCCGTATTTAACAAACCCTGATTATGATCACGTTGTTGACAACTTCCATCCATACCATCGGTGTACGGGAACTTTCGTCATAGCAGTAATGTTATTGTATCTCTTGCTGACTACTCGTTAGACATTCTATATTGTGATTACAGCCCTGAGTTCGATCCGCTCCCGTCATGAGCTGCTTGCGGGAATCCTGTTTGCGGAAACCAGCCTGCGGAACTTTCCAGCTTCCAGGGAATGCATAACTCACGTCAAACTAAGAGTGACGTATCAATTTCAGTAATATGATAGCCCAGGCTTAAGAATGGCTACCGATTATTCAAGTAACTATACATCCCGTTAATTACATCTTTGATAATTATATCGTATCTGTATAAATGGTCCCGATGACTAAAAGGCACCGTAACGGTCTTAGGACCGCTAGTTATAATTTCTGTATCTGTTTATAGTTATTCTTATTTTCTGTAAGGTGTTTTTGCTAACCGCTCCGTAGTAGGTTCCTCAACCTATACTATATATATTATTCTGATCATTTCACATTGTATTGATTGTTCTGGTTAGTTTATATATGGCAAGTGGCCATCAGTTTATATGTTGTTTATTTGTAGAAAAATATAGGACTGCAGTGCATGTAGGAAACACTATACAGCAACATTTATATATGCAGCACTTTCTCCCGCAACCAACAATTTTTTACTCAGGTCGCTATAATTCTGTTTAGCCCGGCATGCTACTGACTAAAAACCTTTTCCATTCAGCTCGATAGGATAGGTTTAATATGATTAGAGACAATCTCTTCGTTAGGAGACACATAGTGTACGCCTCTTTTCCGGTAGTTGCGATAATTTAGCCCCGCACTCCGGCAAGGTTGTGTAAGATTGGCCAACATACCTAAAAGGCCTCATATTTCTAAGTTATTGTCTCTCTTCATGTTCCACTAAGCCTTATGGCTTCTTAATTGTTTGGATGTCCCTATCAGCACCATGGGCTGATCCGACCCTGGGAAACTATTGGGGTTTCCGAGCGGTGATGGCCAGGGTATGGTGTCACACACATTCCCCGCGTATCCTCGGATACTCAGTAGCTAGTTACCTTTGCCAATGTAGGAAAGCACTGCGAAAACACATCTTAATTATTATTTTCTTTAATCTGCTGAACAATCCTCCCGCACCGCAGTGCATAACTGGGCAACTTGTGTTTAAACCCAACACCAGGTTAACGGGCGAGATGAGCATCCCCACCGAATTCCGAAAGAATGTCTGGGCATGATATTCAGATCTGCCACACCCTCACGGGAAGGACATTTACGACGGGTATTCGTCTCTCTTACCCTCACCATAACGATAGGTCAGTTGCTTAAAAAATGATTTTGTGAAAAGTGCCCAATGTCCTGTGACGTTTTATGTGGCTACGGAGCGAGATGTCTGGATTCTTATCTAGTTCGGAGACCTTACGAAGTAACATGTATGCACGCTGTCTTCAGTATTGATGTCTTAGGGCATCCGTTCTCAATGACAGCCGTATCTAAAAGCTAGATAGACGCCAGGCATTTGCGGCATAAAATAATTCTTGTCTCTAAAAACTAAACATGAGGTTAGGCATAGAAGAAGGCCCGCATAAATAAAAGCGGCAACTACTAATTCAGCATACTGAGAATTACATAAGACGGTCACGTGGGAATCCTTCGGGAATCACTCGCCCTGTCTTCACGTAAAACAGCACACAACCGTATAGTCATAATCTCACTAGGTATGGTCTTTTCTTTACAACATTTTGGTTGAATATTAGAGTGGGCCCCTTTCGGCCACTACTGTTCTCCAGCTTTAAGCAGTGGCAACATTTTCCTGTGACGGAGGCCCGCGCGAGGCACTTGCCTCTCGCAAGGATTCAGTGACGACGGTCCACACGAGGATAATACTCCTCACCCAAACTAGCACTAGTAGTGCCCATGTGAGGCACATGATTTTCCGACACTACAAAGATCATTTTCTTTCCTTTCAGCTTAGAGGTATAATAGCTTATATTAAGTTAATTAGTTAAATCTCGTGTATGGGAGCCTCCCTTGCGGGGATACCTCTGCGGACCTACGAGTTTGTGTGGTACCTCCGGAAGGATCACGTTTAAAAGTTCATCAGGCAGTTTCTATGTCTTGTATTTTTGTATGCTCATTATTTTTATCTAGCATACTTGACGGTCTGTTTAGGTAAAACTATTGTATAGCCTTATCTTAATTAGGTCACCAATCAAATCTTGTAAATCCATAGATCATGAAATTGCTATGGACAGGCATACTGGTGACACAAACTCTTGGGATGAGACTGTTGTGTTTAATGTTCGCGACGATGGTCGCACAGCCCCACCGGAACGATTGAGTTCCACCGGCCTTAGGAGCCAGTCTTTGTTACCCGTAGGGCAGTATCGTACAGGATCCGTCACCCCGAGACCGGAAGCTAACCAGCGTCATCATTCGTCATGCACTTGCGGCGCGGCAAGTCGACACCAGACACCGGAACGGCCCGACACTACCCCGCGAGCTACAGTGTCACTAATATAATACAAGAAGACAGTCAAGGTTTGGTCTCTCTGAACAGGAAGACATCAATCTAAGCATTTGCATTCCCTTTAATGCCGAGGTTGTGTATCAATCAGGGTGATATCGCAGACTTTTTCAAAGGCTTTCGTAACATCATTATGAGGATGTCAGATTGGTTGTCTTTGTGAGCTATATGATATAAATCAAATGATCCTCTGCAATGGCAGCCTTCAAAGAGTGATGATATAATCCCACTGCTTTGGAGATGCATGCATGCACTGACAAATGGCGATAAGGTGTTGTTTGCACAGATGGACGGACACAAATTCAGGAAGACGGTTGGATGGACAGACAGATGGATGCACGGACAGATGGATGGACTGATGCACCCACAAAGTCACTTGCAGTTCCCTACTACCACAGGCAATGTTCCCATCAAGTTTCATCATGATACTCCAAGCAAAAGTAGTTATCGAACGAAACCCCAAAATTTGCACGGACGGATGGACACAAATTCAGTAAGATGGACGAATGCATGGACAGATGGATGGCCTGACTGACCCACAAAGTAACTTTCAGATCCCTACTACCATAGGCAACGTCCCCATGAAGTTTCATCACGATACTCCAAGCAAAAGTAAGGTTATCGAACGAAAGCCCAAAATTTGCACAGATGGATGGACACAATTAAATTACTGTTTTAATTGTGTCGTCAACAAATTCTGGTGGCTGTGTCTTGTAGGAGCATTTGCTGCAGAAGCCATGATGCAGGTGGTAGAGGGTATAATGTTTTTCTTCATACTTCATGACATAGCTTGCAATGGAGGAATCCAGTTTTAGCTATCCCCTGCCCATCTCTATCGGAGATTCACCCACGCTTTGTCAATGTTGGGATCAATCGATCCCTGTACTCTCTGAATCTCAATTTCCTGAAAACTATACACTCAGGCAAGCTGTTGAATATTTTGAAACTAATTTGCCAGGGTGCTGTTGTTGCCATAGGCAGCAGGGCCCACTCAAATTAGTTTCAAAATATCCAACAGAATGTTTATTAAATAGCGAAGACATACAATTCGTACAACTTGACAGACCATTAAGCGTTTATGACGGACTAAATCACGTCATTCATGATGCAATTGATTATGACATCAGCCTACATGCAATGTAGTTGATTATGATGTCATATGATTGACTGACAGACTGGAATCCTTTATGTGCTCCATTACATTGCAGCATATGGAGGTACAAGAGATTGAACGATATTTTGAAGGCTGTCCCTTCCTGAGAACACGCTGCTACCATAACACAAGTGTATGTGTGATAATTCATCTAGCAGAGTCTGCTGATAAGGAACAGAAGGTGATTAATCATGTTCGATAGAGCTCATCAACTGGCAAGTCATGCAGTTCATTGCTACAGTGAAACTCCCCTAGCAAGTTTTAAAAATAGTCACGCTTATCAGATTATGGTGCAGACATCTTTCAGTAACCATGCAATGATTCTAGAGTGGGACATAACTAAATTAGCTGTTAATTACCAGCAGCTGCCATACAACAGCATAGATATAATATACAGTACAGTTCACTAATAAGTTAGCGTGCTTCCAAATTAATGCAAGAGGGGGGGGGCAGAGCCCTCCATGCCACCCAATACGGGCAGGTAAAGTAAAACGTAGACTGGTCCCAGGTACAGATTAGATCAGCAATATATGACATGACAATACCGGAATCTATGGTTATCCCTGTATATACTAAAAAAAGAAACATGTTAATTAGTATAATTTTGAATACGATGTAAGAAATGTTCTGTTGAATACTTTGGACGTAACCGTTTAAATTTAACCTTAAATTTAAGCCTTAAATTTGTTCAAGAAAATTATTTAGACTATTTTTGAAAAATTTACCACTGGAATGACTGGCTCGGTTATCGAGCCAGTTATTCCAGTTGTAAATTTTCAAAAGTAGTCTACTCTTGGTCTGCAAATGGACATTTCTCAAGACAACCACAAAAGCCAATTTTGGCTGATATGAGTGTTAAATGGTTAAATTGAGTGGAAGCCATTGCTGCCTAAGGCAGCATTATGGCTTCCAATCAAATTAAGTCCAAAATATTTAACAGTAGGCCCTATATTTCATTTTCTTTTGCAAACAATTAAGGTTATTTCTGAGCTGTACTGTACTCAACTGGACCATTGGCATTGATAACCATTTAAATATAAGTAGAGATGAGGGATAATTTTTGAAAAATCCAAGATGGTCACCAAAGATATGCACCAATCAAAATTCTCATTTGATATATTGATGCACCGCCATAGGATCATTCCCGCTATGTTTCGATGAAATCAGGCAATTAATTAAGGTGTAGCGTTTTAAATGGTTCCTGAAAATGAAAAAAAAATCCAAGATGGCCACCAAAAAACTGACCAATCAAAATTCTGAATAGCGTTCTAAAGCCTATATACCACTGTAGAATCCTCCCAGCCAACTTTGGATAAAATCCGCTGAGCAGTTTTGCCAATAAACTTTCACCTCAAAACTTGAAAAAGCTTTATTCTAAAAAGGAATTTCAAAAGCCTATCATAACAGGGTTATTCTAGACAAACTGTGTTGAAATACGGCAAGTTGTTAACGAGCAGAAGTGTTTTGATAATTTGCAGTAAATCTTTCATAAATTCTCAGCAAAAATTCACCAATCAACATTCTGAATAGAAGTTCTGGAGCCTCACTCTGATAGGGTCTGTCCAGACAACTAGGATTGAAATCCGTCACAAAGTTAATGATGAAGAGTGTTTTTAGGAATTTCTGGTAAATTTTTCATAAAATCTAAGATTTTCAACAAAAAAATTACCAATCAAAATTCTGAATAACAATGTTTAGTACTATCTATAGAGAACTTCTATAGCCTGACGCTTGTCTGCGTGTTGAAGAGCAAAGTCTGAATGGTCTGAGCGCGGATTGCATGCTCCTTTTATACCTTTGGGGAGGTAGGATCTGCGCATGTAATATGCGCATGCGTGGAGGGGTGGGTGGCGGCTTGGTTGCTTGGGGGTGGGGGCGTCGTGGCAGCTTGAAGGTTTGGCGGCTTGGCAGTTTTGGCAGCTTTGTGGTTTTTAGTTTTTTTGTGAGCTTTTGGCGGCTAGGAGGCTTGGGCATATTTTGGTGGCTTTAGGTGGTCAGGTGTTTTTTGAAATCCATTGGTTGGTGTTTTTCTGGGTGTGTGCTTTGGCATAAGACCGACGGGCAGGGGGTGGGGGATGTGTTTGTATTAGTGCAGCTGTGATTCAGATTTCTGGCGTTTCGTTCTAAAAGTAGAACTCATCAGAGGCTAGGTGCTCATTTTTTCACCATTATGTGTTTTTTTGTTGTGTCCACACATGTCATTCTTGCATGGTTGTGTATGCGAGAATGGTGATGCATATGGCTGCAGATGGTGTGTGCCTGTTGGTGTGCGTGCTTCGGTTGCGCTGTGTGGGATGGTGTCCCGGTGTGGGGGCAGCGGGTGTTCTGAAAAAAAAGACATAAGAAATTTCTGTGCTGATACCAGTTTAATTTGTAATGGCATTTAGAAATTTTAGAATATTTTTTCGGAAGATAGAATCAGTGAGATAGATAGGAGAACGATTCTATCATTGAATGTCAATAATGTTTTGCCACATCCGGATCCACTTCCACATGGCGACACTGTAAGTCCATATGTGCAAGAGCTTTCTTGCAGATGCCTATGGCAATGTTTTGAGCTAGGATCTGTTTGAGATTAATATAGCACTTGTGGCAATTGATGTCATAAAACTGACACTGGTGTCCAGGGACCACGCTCTTATTGATGATATACGTCACCTCCTTGTGGAACGATTTTTTCAAGCCCTGGACCCTTTCGTCTACTTCTGCCTTGTGATTGTTTTTGGTGGCGCGAAGCGGTGGCATGTCTCCTGGCAGGTCTATCCCGAATAATTCCTGGAAGATGGAGCTTCTAGTAGAAGGTAGAGGGTTTACTGGCGGTGATGGTAGCTTCACATATAGTGACATATCTTTTTGATTGTTTTTGTACATACCCTCTGCCTCGGCGTTCATTCCATGGTGAAAGTAAGGTGGACTGTTTATAGAATCTGCTGATGAAAAAAGTTGTTTCCAGAAGAGCCGGGTGGAGGAGCTGATGGCTGCGCTGCTGCAGCCGGGACTGTGAAGCCCTCAATAGGTTGGTGCAGGAGAGTGGAGACCTCTGGTTGGAAGGATCGTGGATCCTGAAGTGGTGGCCTGGTAGCGGCTTGCCCAGTCCAGTGGATGACTCCTCGCGGTTTTGATTGGAGGTCCTCGGTGAACACATATCACTCCCCCAGAGGTTGCCTCCATGGAGAGCAACAGGGATGTGCTTGAGCGTTCATCCATGGCATGGCAGCTTCATAGGTGCTTCCTTAGATATTCCAGCCTTTTAAAAGGGATTGGCTTCGGCAGGCCGCATGAAGCACAAGCCCAAGGCGTGTGGCCTGTGTGGCTTACCTTGTGGCGATTGAGGCCGCAAGAGTCGGCATAATGCTTTCTACAGATTTGGCACGTATATTTAGCCATCTTAAAAGCTGAAGGTATGTATTGCTTGTAGTGAGTGTTTATGACGTCGATGAGCCCTAGAGATGGTGACGTCATACTGTTGATGTCATAGAGGTGATCAGGAGAGTAGCTCCTTTGGATAGTGCTAATAATGGGGGCGAATGGATTGGTTACCCGGCATGGGAATAAAATGATTATAACTATGTTCTCAGATACCGGGGTTTTTTTCCGGTATCTGAAAGAAATGGCGGGTATCACCCTGCTAGGGTAATCCCAGATGGTTCCATGGTGTGGAGTTAGTGAATCCAATGCGATTCTTTTTGTCTTCTCCATTTTGTGGATTCTGGGTCTGTGGGGTCGGAGAACAATACTTGTATTATCCTGAAACTCATGTGTTCCCTTGTATGTTTTTTCATGTTGAAATGCCTTGATACTGGGGTATCATAACTTTCTTTTCTGTTCAGGTGGGTTATGGATCTGAGGTGTTCCTGTATCCTAATTTTGAGAGTTTTCTGCATAGCTTACAAGTGATGCGGTATACGACATTGCGTGTTAAGGAATTCCCGATGATCTTGCTTCTATAAGAGTCCCGTGTGTGTGTGCTTGTGAAAAAGCGGGGCTTGTCCATGTGGTTGCAAATGTTGCAGTTTTTTGTTTTGCAATTTAGGAGAGTTTCTGTGGGTTCTGGTTTCTTCCAGCACCCCTGGGAGCTTGGCTTTAACTATGTGATCTTTTATGGTATTGTTTTTGTGAAAACCAAAGAGGGGTGGGTCAGGGAAAGCGTCCCTGCAGTGTTGACTGGCTTGAAGGATAGGCCAGTATTTTTTTATTGCTCTTTTGAGCAAAGGTATCTGTGTGCGTGAATTCGCAGATAAAGATAAGTTTGAACACCTGTTTGTTGGGTGCTGGTGTGGTTGTCGGTGGGCTTTAAGGTGGCTGATTTTGTTGCTGGCCTTTGCCCTGGCAGTGATGAGGATATCAGTTGGGTATCCTCTTGCTTGATAGAAGTCCTCCATTGAAGCACAATTCCTGTCGTAGTCCGCAATGTGGATGCATATTCTCCTGATGCGGAGAAACTGACCATATGGGCTGCCGT
Source organism: Chaetoderma sp. LZ-2023a (assembly GCA_034401795.1). NCBI lineage: Eukaryota > Metazoa > Mollusca > Caudofoveata > Chaetodermatida > Chaetodermatidae > Chaetoderma > Chaetoderma sp. LZ-2023a. The sequence continues at coordinate 33,562,303 of CM067365.1, read as the reverse complement.
CCTTGTAGGAGGACGGATGCGCCAAAGTATAGTGTAGGTAGCTGTGTGTGTTGGTTTGGTGTATAGGGCGAAAGAGATGATATGTCCATCCACTTTCTTGACCCAGGTGTCTAGAAATGGCACTTTTTCTCTTGGGCTTTCCATAGTAAATTTTATGCTATGGTGTCCACTATTCATATGTTGGATAAACTCTGAAAGAGCCACGTGGCCATGTTCCCAGATCATAAATATGTCGTCTATGTAACGTACATATAGTGCTGGTTGGTGTGGGGCAATTGCAAGCAGTGTCTCTTCTAAGTCATGCTGCACATGGCTGTGCCTCCTATTTGTAGGAAGTGTTCCCCATTGAATTCGAAGTTGTTGCATTCTAAAACTAACTTTAATAAGTTTAGTAAGTTACGAACTGATATGGTGCTAGGCAGAATTTTGCTACTGCACATAAACCTCGGATCTGGGATATTGGTGTAGAGAGAGGTGACGTCCATATAGTGACCCGGACAGAATTAGCCTTTGTCTTATTGATAACATCTGTGGTGTCTTTTACATAAGATTTGATCTTTGTTATATGGACTTTGATATGTTCATCAACAAAGCTGCTGATAAGCTCTATTGGGCAGCCGTTGCCACTGATAATCTTTCTTCTCTTTGTGGACCTTTTGTAGGAAATAAAAACGGGCCGTCTTGGCAGAAGTCTACCGGCTGTGGTGTTATCTATTTCACCCTCTGCTACTATTTTGTCCTGTCTTTTTTCCACGAGTTGGGTGTGTAGTTGCGTACGATCTGAGGGCAGTTTCAAATAGAATCTGTCGTCCGAAAGCTGTCTCCTTGATTCAGTTGTGTAATCTTTTACAGATTGTACAACTGTGGCATGCCCCTTGTCGGCTCATTTTATGATGACAGCTTTGTTATTTTTTAAGGATTCCAGTGCTTTCTCTTCTGCTGAGGAGAGATTATTGCACGGGATCCTTTTGTGTATGTGATTACTGAATTCAAACCTTATTGCTTTTATGAAGGACTCCAAAGGTGGGTCTATTGATGGAGGGGGCATGGTAGTTTTTTTAGGTGCAAACTTTCTGTCCAAGAAATTTTGAATGTCGGATTTTTTAGGGGTGGAACTGACGGTGTCCCTTTCTGGTAATATGAGTGTGGCGTATGGTGAGTGGGAGTGTGGGGTAAAGTGGTGGATGAGGCGCATTCTTCTGATGACTGCTTGGAGATCTGCGTAAACTGAGCCCATGTTGGGTTCTATCACTGTAGGGCTGAAGCCCAGCTCTTTGTCTAGGACACTTATTGTTGCATGGGTAAATTCAGTATCTGTGAAATTAGAGACAAATGCGTACATTTTTGTATCTTTATTGGAGGGGTTCGCACTGTTATTATTACAAATGGTGGCAAACCCCTCAGAAATGATCTTTGAGTGTATAGAATCAGGAGGTGGAAATAGTCATCTCCTGTGTGCACATAGTCCGGAGATGATATCAAAAAGTTCTTCAATCGCTTCCGTGCTCCCTGTTCCCATCAGTGGGCATGGCCTCTGGTATTGTTGATTTGTCATCTGCCTGTTTTGGCGCCGGTTGTTGGATGCCTTCCTATATGGCTCACTTCGGTACTGCCTGGGCGGCGTGGTGGCTTTCTGTGGGTTCTGCCTCACACAGCGCCTGGGTTTTCTCTGGCCTGGACTGGATGACCTCTGCCTGTCTTCATGTCTGGCTCTGGTGGTAGCAATGGCATTGGCGGTTTCTCTTGTGGTGCCGTCATCTGTGGCTTCTGTAAAGCATCTGTTGTATCATGCTGTTTCGCAGTACAATACGGCCAATTTGTTTGCCGTATGCGATGCTAACAATGTCGTAAGTCTCTTGCTGAAGTCATCGTGGAGATTCTGCCATTCAGCGGTGAAAACTGGATCCTTTGTGTCCGGTTTGAACGGTACCGCTGCCTTCAGCATCATCGGGTATGTCTGTTTTTTCACAGCATTTTTAGCTTCTCATGCTGTATTTCCAATCTGGACTCCTTGCAGGAGTTACGCCAGAGTTTGTAAGCATTGAGATGCTCACTGGGGATGCCAGGTTTAAGGTAACCCTGCCTCCCGTTCTGGTTAGCCTGGCGACTGGTTGAAGGAGGAGAGAGTCTGTATTCCTCAACCCTCCTCCTCTTCCTGTCTCTAACCGGCGCTGATGGCTGGGTGTCCAGATTGGTGGTGCCATTGGTTTTCCCTATCCCGCCAGGTGTTACCATAGTGGAAGTGGTGACGTCCGTGGTGGAGGGTTCTCTGAGCAGAGCTATGTCTGCAGAGTAGAGGGTTAGGCCGGAGATTGGCGGAATGACGAACTCTGTCTCCGGCTTCCCCTTGGGTAGACTAGCAGTATCCATTCTGTTTTGTTGAATCCAATCAAAATTCTGTATACATGTATTGAAGCCTACGGGTCCTTCCAATTTATGTTGAAAACTGCCAAGTGGTTAATGAGGAGAAGTGATTTAAAGCAAAAGTTGATAGACGGACAGACAACAGATCGACAGTCGCCATGCTATAAGCTCTTGCTTTAGTAGAAGATGGAGTCTTCACATTGGTAACCCATATTCTGTTTTGCTGGCTTATCCCTATAAGCCATCAAATTTATTCAAGAAAATTTCAATTTTCTCATATAAAATGTTATCGGTTATCGGGCCAGTCATTTCAGTGATAAATTAAAAAAAAAAAGTCTTCATTTGGTCTACAAATGGACATTTCCCAAGGCCACTGCAGAAGCCATTTCTGGCCGTTCCGAATGTCAAAAGGTTAAATAGATTTTCTAGGTCAATAAATCTGTTAGCAAATACAGTGAATATTTACCAAAGCTGATTAGTGATTATTATTATTATTATTAGTAGTAGTAGTAGTAGTAGTAGTAGTAGTAGTAGTAGTAGTAGTAGTAGTAGTAGTAGTAGTAGTAGTAGTAGTAGTAGTAGTAGTAGTAGTAGCAGTAGTAGTAGTAGTAGTAGTAGTAGTAGTAGTAGTAAAATCTATTATAGAAACCTTTAAAATGGTGGGTTTAGTTTATATATAATACATGTATGTCAAACATATGATAACAGAATTCAGAAGTCATTAGATCCGTAACATTTTAACCATTTAAATTCCATTTAGTATCTCAATTTCAACTAAATACATGACTGTAAGTCTATGAATATTTTGAGACTAGATTTATGGGAACAGTTGTCAAATTACTTTGAAAATAATCAAAAAAAAATTTCTTACATCATAAAGAATTAGTTTTGTTTGATCGATGAGGATTAGTGCTTTCACAGATGAATTCCCTATATCTCATTTTCAACCGTATATGAAAACTGTTGAATATTTTGAAATTAATTAATTCACCGGAAGCCATTGCTGCCTTACGCAGTCAATTAATAACAAAATATTCAATAGAATAAGTTTTATATCGCATAGATTATACTTTTTCCAGGATTTGTCGGTTAACCCTTTCACCAGTAACGTCCCTGTATCTCAATTTCATCGCAAGCAAATAATTATGAACTGTTGAATATTTTGAGATTTGAGATTAATAGGACTGGAAGCCATTTGTGCCTTAGGCAGCAACGGCTTCCAGTCATATTAATTTTGAAATATTCAACAGAATATGTTATGCATCATAAGAAATATTTTTTCAGGAATTTTTCTATAACTGAAATGATTTTGTGCATAAATGAGCTTTATCAGACTCAATGATCAGAAAATGTGTATGAAAGAGCTTAACCCTTACCATCCTGAAGTCAATATTCTATCTTTTACTGTATCTGAATAGCAGAGAAACCTGTGCAAAATTTTCAACAATTTGGGTGGATGATGGTGCTGTCATACTCCACCAAATTTGTTGAAAATTGTACACCAGTCCATCTTTCAATTTAATTTGAAAATTTGTATTTTTGACATCTTAAGCGTGCTAAGGGTCAAAAAGTCAATAAGCATTCAGGAGAATTTTGAGTGCCATCATCCCAGCAGTTAAGTCGACCTTGATCTTTGACCTAAACATCAGTAAATGCAATCCACCAGCCAAGGATAGTCATGATAGCAGAACTTGCGCTATGGAGGTGGACATATTTTTTACACTTTTGCTGACCTCGAGCTGGACTTGGGACATTTTGCCACCAAAATTGAGACATGTCTTGGGGACCTCAATCGCAATCGCAAAGAATTAACCCTTTAATCCTCAAATTTATTCAAGAAAATTTCAGTTTTCTCATAGAAAATGTCTATTTGCAGACCAAGAGAAGACTACTTTTTTTAATTTACCACTGAAATGACTGGCTCTGTTATCGAGCCAGTCATTCCAGTGATAAATTTTCAAAAATAGTCTTCATTTGGTCTGCCAATGGACATTTCTCAAGACCACTGTTGAAGCCATTTTTGGCTGATATGAGGGCTAAAGGGTTAAATATCTAACACATTTGGCAAAAGTTGCAATAAGTCAAATAACTTACAGACCAACGTAAAATTTACTGCAGCTTTCGATATATATATATATATATATATATATATATATATATATATATATATATATATATATATATATATATATATAATATTGTCACACTAGTCGATCATCAATATTGCTTAAGTGCTCTCCCTCTCTCTCTATCAGGAGTTCGATAAGAGCAATAATGTGTCAGGTGTTCCCAAGGGCTCTTACAAGTTAGGAACAATAATTGACAGGCTCATTGAATATAGTGCTCATTTCTGTAAAGCCTGTCATACCAACATAATGGAGGGACACGGTCTGTCACTCAAGTATCTGACATAATCATTTACGTCATGCAAGTATCTGACATAATCATTTACGTCATGCAAGTATCTGGCATCATAATCAATATATTGTGCACCCAGTCAAGCTAGAACACGTTGTTTGACTCAGAGGGCGCCGCAATCACTGAACATACCTTTCTCTATGTAGTAGGTAGCAATTTTATTCAAAGCCTTCATATTATTAAAAAAAACAGAACATTTTTTTATATTATTTAAAAAAAAAAAAAAAATCAAAATTGACAAGTTTTAAGTTTTTGCATTAAAAATCACATTTTCACCCAAAATAATGGGCCTATAAAGGTGAATCCTCCAAAAGGCACCTCTACCCATCATAAAGAAGGTACCTGCTAAGTTTCATTAAATTATTTTAAGTGATTCTGTATGTTATGCCGTTTACGAGAAAATTGACATATAACATGAGTTTTTGCATTAAAAAAACATTTTCACCCAAAATATTGGACCCATAAATGTGAATTTTTCAAAAGGCACATCTGTGTATCGTAACTGAGGCATACACCAAGTTTCATTAAAATATCTGAAGCGGTTCTGTATGATATGCTGTTTACGAGATATTGTGGATGGACAGATGGACAGACGCGGTGATCACTATAGGGCTTCCACACCTTCCGGTGCCGGGTCCTAATTCGTTTCAAAATATTCAACAGCTTACCTGTATAAATAGCTTGAAATTAGGTTATGGGAATTCAGGTTTCGAAGTTTCAAATGGATTCAAATACAGATAAAAAGTAGGTGGAGCTTAGCTAGAAATGGGCGGGGCATAGCTAGAAATGGGTCCCTCCATTGTGAAAAAATGTATTGATACAGACCATGCCTGAGATTATCCGTTAACACTCAAACCGCCCAAGAAAAGCTTCTGCCATGGTCTTGAGAAATGTCCATTTGCCGACCATGAGAAGACTATATTTGAAAATGTATCATTGCAATGACTGCCTTGATAACTGAGCCAGTCATTGCAGCGGTAAATTTTGCAAAAAATTTCCCTTGTTCTGCAAATGGACATTGTTCTCTGAGAGAATTAACACTTTCTTGGACAAATTTGATGTGGCAAGGGTTAAGAAATCATAAATTTTAACCCTTTAATGGTCAAGCCAGCCCAAACCGACTTCTGCAGTGGTCTTGAGGAACGTTTATTTAAAGGCCAAGAGAAGTATTTTTGAAAATTTACCACTTGAATGACTGGCTCGATAACCGCGCCAGTCATTCCAGTGTTAAATTTTCAAAAATACTTCTCTCTTGGCCTACAAATGGACATTCAATAAGACAATATTTTGATTTTCTTGACCAAATTTGCCCATTAAATGGTGAAACAGTGAGAATTCTGATCGGGACAACGGTTTCCACGAAACCAAAGATTATCTAAGTCCTCCATCAAGATAAATGTGACGATGACGAACAAGACCTAGTTATAGACTCCTACAGACAAACAAAAAATTAACGATATCTATGCAAAATGTGACACATTAATAGGATCGCTACAAGGTGATGGTCTATTAGCAGTGCTATTCACCTGCTACCTTGCCGCAGCTGTAACATCTGTTTGTGAACACACAGCAAGAGCAAATCCTCAAATCTCAAGGCTATAAACGTGGATGTGGAGGAAACCAAACGTGAGTTCCACATATGGGTGGAAGAATCTCTAAGGATTATTAAAAGATACAAAGATACTCCTGTTGCTCAACATTTTAATTTGCCCAATCATAATGGACAGAATGTGTTATTTAAAATTATACAAGTTCTTCCTCATACCCTGAGGATCCTGATAAACCTTATGTCAGAAAAAAACAAGTGAAGTACGGGATACACCCGCTCCACATGCCAGATCACACAGGGATCAATGATGTAGATTGGTGATTCCAAAATCTGAGTTGTTTTTATATAAGCAGATGATGTTGATTTCATCGATGAAGACAAGGATACCATGATGAACTACTTCATATAGCTGCAAAATAGCCCAAAGCCGCACACCTCTTTGTGAATGAATTCAAAACAGAGTTCATACATGTATAAGAAAGAGGCAGAATCCTAAGCTCACTTCTCTGCAGTTTAACCGACATCATTGTCTCACAGGAAAGGTTGATTTCCAGTCATTTTAGAAACTGTGGATTCAAGACTAAAATTCCCATGAATGTGAAGATGAGTGACCTTAACACTTTAGTACTTGAAATTGTTCAAGAAAATTTTCTCATAGAAAATATTCATTTACAGAGCAAGAAAAGTTTATTTTAAAAAATATATCACAGGAATGACTGGCTGGAGTATCGAGCCAGTCATTCGAGTGGTAAATTTTCAAAAATAGGCTTCGTTTGCTCTGCAAATGTACATTTCTCAAGACCATAGAAGCCATTTTTGGCTGATAGTGTTAAAGGGTTAACGATGCTACATGGCTAGATAACGTTATACAACTGTGACAGCTGGGCAGCTCGATGCAGTCGATGCATGTGAGCGAAAACACATTCATCACTACTAGAGCTAATGCCTAATCTCAAACTCAGCACTGTATAGTGTGCAATAGAGTTCCACTACCTATGAGGGTAGTGCAGCAATGATGGTGAATATTTAGACATGTTCTTCAAATGCCAGAGATCACACATTGCTCAGAAAGAATTGAAGTTTTCAGTACCACATGGTGCAAACACGTATAATATAGGCACACATAGGATGACACAACAACAACTTGCTAAGTGTTTTGAAATCAGACCTCAAGAAACGTAATCTAAGATCACTAAAGATGGAAAAAAACTTCAAGTGGATTTAGGATGCTCGCAAAGGACAAGACACAGTGGAAAATACTGAAGAAAACAGATTTACGCTAAAAGATTCCACTCCTTGAAGCCGCAGAAAACAGGTGATCATTAGCAAGAGGAGGATCCGTGTATTGCGCTCATCAGCAGCATTGACAAGTAAATCATTAGACTAGAGGTCTGTGTATCTCACGTAATCAGGCATCTTGAAAAACTTTTTATCTAATTCTCAGATTGGACCCCATGCGCCAAGATGTCGGACACCATTTGAGCTGCTACGTTGAATGCATAATTTTTTTCTCCACTTTGGGCAATGGACTCTTAAAGACAGTGGTTTAGAAATTTCATAGACGTAGTTAAATCATAACTTATCGAAGCTCTGATAAAAGAAACATGGTTTCACCTAAAATTTAATAGAACATTTTGTGCTGAAATATGCAATAAAAATAACAAACAATTAAATTAAATAAAAAAATTATAAATAAATTTATTTGGAATTATGTATTGGCTTTGAAATTTATACCACAAAATTCTGCAAACTTCAGTTATTAAAACCCTTTAATGGTAAAGCCGGCCAAAGACGGCCTTTGCAGTGGTCCTGAGGAATGTCCATTTGCAGATGAAGACGGTTTTTGAAAATTTAGCACTGGAATGCCTGGCTCAATAATCGAGCCAGGGATTCCATTAGTAAATTTTACAAAAATAGTCTTCAAATGGACATTCAGGAAGTAAATATTTTAAGCTCCTTGACCAAATTTTACCATTAAAGGGTTAATCGGCCCATTGATTAAGCGGTAGCTTTTGAGCCTGACGCGTGTCTTCACTTGATGAAGAGCAAAATCTGAATGGTCTGAGCACGGATTGCGCGCCCCTTTTATACCCTTGGGATGGTGGGATCTGTGCATGTGCATGCGTGCAAGGGTTGGTGGCAACTTGAGGGGTGGTGGGTAATGGTGGCCATGGCAGCTCTTGGGGGCCTGGCAGATTTTTTGGCGCACTCACGGCACCATGGCTCTGTGGCGGCTTTTTTTTGTGGTGGTCCTGCTGCAGGACTACCTTGTGGTGGGTGAGTGTGTTTTTTAAGCTATTCTATGTATAGTGGGTATAAGACCGGTAAGTGGGGGTTACTGTGCTATGGTAACACGGTGGTGATTCAGACTTATGTCATTGCATTCTAAAAGTAGACTCATCAGAGGCTGGGTTTATGCATTTTGACCATATAAAAGAGATCGTGTGTGTTCCCCTTTGTATAGTTGTTTATACAGGAATAGGGGGGTGTCATTGGTGGCCATATTGTGTGTGGGTGTTGGTGTGTTCTAGTGTGTCTTGGGGGGGGGGGGGGGTCCCTGAGCCCTTGTGTAGATGAGTGCTCCCTTTGTGCAGGCTGTATGTGTTGTGATGGAAGTGGGTGGGGGTAGAAAATTTTAGAAATTTTGAAGAAACCCACTAATGAATTGCAAAACCAAAAATTGCAACAGCTGCAACTACATGGACAAGCCCCGTTACTTCAAACGCACACATACAGGACTATTGTACAGATACAAAACCATCGGGAATTGTTTGACACGCAACGTCGTGTATCGCATCAGCTGCAAACCATGCAAAAAACAATACGTTGGAGAGACACTGAGACCATTCAAGATAAGAATACAAGAACATCTTAGATCCATAACTCATCACGACAGAAAAGAGAGTTATAACACTCCTGTCTCTAAACATTTCAACACGAAAAATCACACAAGGGAGTATATGGGCTTCCGGATAATCCAAGTATTGTCCTCTGATCCCTCCAACCCGGAATCCACTAAGTGTACAAGAGAGAAAGAATCACGTTGGACCCATTAACTTCACAATATGGAACCATCTGGGATCAATCTAGCAGGGTGATACCCACCATTGCTTTCAGCTACCGGGTACAAATCCAGATAACTGACAACGTAGTCATAACTGCTCATTTAAAGCCTACCTAAATAACATAGTTCCACCAAGGTTCCGTTGAAATCGAACCATTGAATAAGCAGTAGCATTTTAAATGGTTCCGGAAGATTTTCAGAAAATCCAAGGACGCCAAAAAACAATCGACCAATCAAAATTCTGAATAGTAGAGGCTACCACCGTAAGAACCTTTCAGCCAAATTTCTTGAAAACGCACCAAGCAGTTAATTAGGATGCGTTAATTTTGACAATTTTTGGTAAATTATTTATAAAATCTAAGATTTTTACCCAAACAAATGACCAACCAAAATCAAAAAAAAAAAGAAGTTCTGGTACTTCTACCCAAATTTGGTTGAAATCAACCAAGCGCCTTAAAGATACATTTGGACAATTTCCAGTAAATATTGCATAAAATCTAGTATTTTCACCAAAACAAGAGGTCTAAGGGCCTGTGAAGCTAAGCTCACCTGAACTATTAGCATTTGAACCATTTACATTTAATCAGACATGATGGCCATCAAAAGAATTGACCAATCAAAATTCTCATTTTATATATTGAAGCCTACTGTCTTAGGATCGTTCCACCCAAGTTTCTCTGAAATCAGGACATTGATTAGCATTTTAAACAACTCTGGAAAAACTTTCGGAAAACTCAAGACGGTCGCCAACAAATGGACCAATCAAAATTCTGAATAGAAGTTAGAGGAGCCTACCACTGTACGATCCTTGCAGCTAAATTTGGTTAAAATTCACCAAGTGAGGAGAATTGCATTTTGACAATTTCTGGTAAATCTCCCATGAAATCTAAGATTTTTACCGCCAAAATTGTCCATGTAAAATTCTGAATAGAATTTCCAGAGCTGCCGAGGATAGGGTTGAAATTGGGACATTTTATATAGGAGGAATAGCGTTTAAAATGATTTTAGGAAAATTTCCGGAAAATCCAAGATGGCCACCACAAAAATTGACCAACCAAAATTCTGTATACAAGGTCTGGAGCCTATCACGCTAGTATCGTTCCAGCCCAGTCTGGTTGAAACTGCCCAAGCAGTTAATGAGAAGTAGCAAATTTCCCGCCATTTTAGATGGCTAGAAAAAAAATTTTCCAATCAGAATTCTGTATACAAGTTCTGAAATGTACAACTATAGGGTCCTTCCAGCCAAGTTTGCTTGAAATCGGCCAAGTGATTAATGAGTAGGATTTTAACCGATTTCCTGAAATTTTTGGAAAATCCAAGATGGCCACAGGAGAAATTGACCAATCAGAATTCTCATTAGAAGTGTTGAAGTCTAGCGGCATAGAATTAGTCCACCCAAGTTTCCTTGAAATCGGGCCATTTATATTGGAGGAATAGCATTTTAAATGAGTTCCTGAAAATCCCAGATAGGCGCCGAAAAAATTGACAAATCAAAATTCTGTACAGAACTTTCCAGCCAAATTTCCATGAAATTGGTCAAAGCATAAAGGAGATGTGATTTGACGGACGGATGAATAGATGGATGACGGATGGCTGCCATGGCATAAACTCACAATTCTGTATACAAGTTTTGAAGCCTACCCCCATAAGGTCCTTCCAGCCAAATTAGGTTGAAATCCATGATGCGGAGTAGCATTTTAAAACAAAACTTGGCTGCTGGATCGACGATCATGGCATAAAATCACGTCCGACAGACAGACCAAACAACCGATCAATCCACCGACTTTACCAACATATAAACTAAAATCATTTGTGAGGTGCAACTAAAATGTTCTACATGAAATGCTTGGGTTACCAGGCTGGAAATAGCAGTAACCCCTAAGGGAATTTGCGGAACACGGGATCACTTTCAACTCAAATCCTTTCTTGTTCAATTCCCAGATCACATGTATAATGAAGGGTCCTCCATCACAATTAATTAACATCAGCATTTGAGTTAAACTAATATGTGCAATTGTACATAATTTTGTCATTTGTGGGGACCGGGTTGGCTATTAATATGAATTAGAGTGTTCTATAAAATTCACTTTTAAAGCTCACTTCTAATATATTATGGCAATAGCTATTCATTTTCCCAGTCACATTGCCTCTGCAGAATGTGGCATGCTATAGTTGTGCTATATTTGTGCCTTAGGTAGTTTTGTTAGACCTGCAACACATTGAGCAGACTGACCAAACGACCAACAAACCGACTTGTACTAATGGATCTTTACACTGTATCCATCCATCAGATGATGTCATAATCAACTACGTGACATGTAGAATGACATCATAATAAATGATGTCATGAATGACGTAGATAAGTATGTCACGAACGCATATTTGAAGATGGACTATGCGTTGTTGTATGACTTGTATGTCTTTACTATTTAATAAATATTCTTTTGAATATTTTGAAACCAATTTGACCAGGCACTAGTCAAATTAGTTACAAAATATTCAACAGCATTCTTGCATAGTTTTCAGGAAATTGATAGTTAGGGCATTCCGGGATCGATCAATCCCAACATGCCGAAGTGTGGGTGGAGCTTAACTAGAGATGGGGGGGGGGGTGTGTGCATAGCTAAAACTGGAAAGGGTCATTGTGAGTCGCAAGCAAGAAGAACTGCAACTTATATTAATTAATATTACCATTTCTGACCGAAATAACATATTCTTTCACAAAATGCCTTTTTGCAAGATTTACAGTAAACTTAAATGCATGTATCAAGCCTTCAATCAAAGCTATATACTGGGAAATAAAACCTTTTTATGGTCCGACTCTCGCAACTTGTCTCTCTGTCAGTCTGTCTTGTCAAATCTGTTTACATGTCTGACACAAACATATAATGGTTGTAACCAACTCGCACTGCACCAGCTGTGAATATTTTAACATATTTACCAAACATAGGCAGCGATGAAATACGGCAACAGATGTAATTTGCTGTATGAAGATGTTATCTGAATCACGGAATAAGCAAACTTATAGATCTTGATTTTAATAAGATCATGAACCCATCACCTTTATACCATGAAATACTGAAAATCACTCAAAATTTGTGATGCAATTTCTATTAATGAAATGATTACTATTCAGTGCATTATGGTATATATGTGTGGGCGAGTGCGCGTGCACGTGCAGTATACCACACATGAATTATTGAATAAATGCATAATTAACAAGAGCAATCAGAGTACCATGGTATGTATAGATCCACACAGTCTACCACGACATAGTTCATTTTTCAGGGGTGATTGATTGATGGTAGTAAGCTTACGCCGTTCTTATGTGTCAAGCATATATCCAGGGGGGGGGGGGGGGAGGGGTAGAGTAGGGGATGCCTCTCTAGATTTCAGTCTTGCCTACCACCACCCCCCCCCCCCCACCCACCAATCATGCACTAATTCCAGGTCAACCCCAGCTTTACATCCACAAAATTTAGCCTTGTATATTAATGATTCTGGGTACTCCACTACAGTATGCGAAGGGTGTTGACCTTGTTACTTGCTTTAATGTGCATCATATATATTAATTATTACTTGTGCTGACAATGACCCTGACAGCTACAAGAATTAGGTACTTGTTGTCAGGGAGATCTCTGGCAACCTACGATTCCTCAAAGCTAGCAAACTTCTATCCAGCTGTATATACCGGTATACATCATTAATTCCATGCCCCGATACACACAAGTGTTGGAGAGTGTAAATTGGGCTCATCAATGGTTACCCATTTACAGGGGCTAATACTCAATTAGACCACTGTATACCTAATTTTGAGGGTCATTGAATTTGGGTGTCCAAAATGGAGACAACTTAATGTGATAAATGACTAATATTGTAATAAATACCGTAACCAGGTCTGACTGTTGAGTTTTTGCAGATGACATATTCCAAGGGTTATATCTCTGGGCCTGCCCAATATTTTGAAAACCATTTGACTGAAAGTTGTTGGTGGCTAAGCCTGGATTAAGAGTAGAGAGCTGTGGTTCTTGCATTAGAAGGCATAAAATTAAGTAAAAAAAAATGTTGCCCGCTAAATGTAGGTTAAATGATTTAGAAAGTAGTGATTGAACGGTACAGATGTTTGTGCTGTAATAACAACTCTGGATCTGCCCAATATTTTGAAAAAACCATTTGACTGAAAGTTGTTGGTGGCTAAGCCACTAACAACTTTCAGTCAAATGGTTTTCAAAATATTCAGCAAGTCAAGAGTTTTTGCTCATTGAAATTATTCTCTGGTGGCTTACACTTTTTCACTCATTTAGTCATCAATTATATATTAAACACTGATTTCAGAGTCATGTCATTTATGGTATAGTGAAAAAAAACCAATGCACAAAATTAAATTCCTATATTATCCTGAATCTTACAGAATACAATCCTTTATATGAATGTATTTATTATACTACTTTCAGGTAGAGATTTCACCAATCAGCGTGGTTAATACCAATTGGGTCCATGCTGTGTAGCTGATGGATCCAGAATTTCTCACGCTCGTTACGGATAGAGGTGGCTTCCGGTGAATCAGGATCGCGATGGAATATTTGAACAAGAGGCCCAAGTGGCCTGTATCGCTCACCTGCATCATAGGCATTTCAACCAGAAAGGCTATCAACAATAAGTAGAACCCTACAGAGTTGAGCAGAATTATAACAAGAAAACAGAAGCCATGTTTCTTTATGTATCAACTACTTTTGAACAAAACTTAACGGCCCGTAGTCCCTTATCATATCTCCCAATTTTCGGCCCAATCCGTTCAACGAGTCTGGATACGAAGTTGTTTTCAAGAAAACATATGTCATCCAAGATCTCTATGCCCTATGAATGCTTCCTCCAAAATATAATTGAAATTGGCCCAGTGGTTCTTGAGAAGAAGTTGTTTAAAGAATTCTCCATTGCTTTACTATGGGCCCATTGCTTTACGATGGGAGACCATGGCGGGAAAACAAACCAAGATGGCAGGAAAACCATTTATCCGACAGTCTCGAAAGTGGGATATTTGAACTGGCCACACTGATAAGCATATATAAAGCAATTTTCGCCATCAAAATACATCAAATACAAAAAAGCCAATATGACCAAGAAACGCTAAATTTTGATTGGTTGATGGCAGCCATATTTTTTAACGAACAAACTTCCCTTGAACAAACTTGAAAGGCGCTTGGTCCCTAAGCATATTTACAAAATTTCAGCTCTATCCCTTCAGCGGTTCGGGAGAACTTGTTTTCGTGAAAACTAGGTCATCCAAGATGGTTGCCAAGCAAATTGGCCAATCAGGATGCCTTGAACAAACTTGGGTCTACCGTTGCCACAGATGATGTGCTATGAGTTTTGAATCAATTCCTCCAGCGGTTTTGGAGAAGATTTTTTAGTGTTTCTAAAAATCAGCCATTTTGGCCGACGCCCATCTTGGATTTTGACCGATCTGCTTCGTTTGAACAAACTTAGATCTCTATGCCCTATGAATGCTTCCTCCAAAATATAATTGAAATTGGCCCAGTGGTTCTTGAGAAGAAGTTGTTTAAAGAATTCCCAATTGCTTTACTACGGGCCCATTGCTTTTACTATGGGAGCCAATGGCTGGAAAACAAACCAAGATAGCAGCCAAACCATTTATCCGACAGTCTCGAAAGTAGCATATTTGAACTCGCCACACTGATAAGCATATATAAAACAATTTTCGCCATCAAAATACATCAAATACAAAAAAGCCAATATGACCAACAAACGCCAAATTTTGATTGGTTGATGGCGGCCATGTTTTTTAACGAACAAACTTCCCTTGAACAAACTTGAATGGACCTTTGTCCCTAAGCATATTTACCAAATTTCAGGTCTATCCCTTCCGCGGTTGGAGAAGTCGTTTTCGCGAAAACTAGGTCATCCAAGATGGTCGCCAGGCAAATCGTCCAATCAGGTTGCCTTGAACAAACTTGGGTCTACCGTTGCACTAGATGATGTGTTATGAGTTTTGAATCAATTCCTCTAGTGGTTTCGGAGAAGAAGATTTTCTAGTGTTTCTAAAAATTGGCTATTTTGGCCGGCGTCCATCTTGGATCTTGGCCAATCGGCTTCGTTTGAACAAACTTGAATCTCTATGCCCTAGAGATGCTTCCTGCCATATATAATTGAAATCGGCCCACTGGTTCTTGAGAAGTCGTTTAAAGAAAAAGTTGACGGATGACGGACGGACGGATGATCGCCACGGCATAAGCTCACTTGGCCTTTCGGGCCAGGTGAGCTAATAATTCTGTAGTTGACAGAAGTGATATAATGACAGCGTTGTTCATCATATCTACAATCGATTCTGTAGATTCGATTGATATAGCAGATGTTGCTGCAGTCGGTGTATCCATCTTGAAAATCTTTTTGGTTGAAATCACGCTTTTCTCAAGCAAATTATGAAATTTTTTTAGAAAAGCTTGTAAGATGCTAGGTTTGTCCTTTTAATCACAGATCTATCCCTATACCCGATGTATAAAACTATACAAATTGGGTACACAATATTTACCATCCGGGTACAATCGGGTACACGTACACTCGGGTACACCAACAAACAAGACAAACAAGTCGGGTACACCTAACCTCGGGTACAATCAGGTACACGTACACTCAGGTACACCAACAAACATAAGAAAAACAAGTCGGGTAACCTAACCTCGGGTACAAAAAGTATGCAGATTGGGCACACATAAACATAAGATCGGGTACAAAACCAACAACAATAGGATGTGTCTACCAAATTCGGGTACATACACATAGGATCGGGTACAACCGGGTACAATACACTATAAAAGGAGCGCACAAACAGTGCATCAGCATCCAGACTCAACGGACACTAACCGTTAGCGTCAGGACAAACCTAGCATCTTACATGCTTTTCTAAAAAAAATTCATAATTTGCTTGAGAAAAGCGTGATTTCAACCAAAAAGATTTTCAAGATGTATACACTGCAGCAACATCTGCTATATCAATCGAATCTACAGAATCGATTGTAGATATGATGAACAACGTTGTCATTATATCACTTCTGTCAACTACAGAATTATTGAAGTATTCCATCGCGATACTGATTCACCGGAAGCCACCATTATCCGTAAGGAGTGCAAGAAATTCTGGATCCATCAGCTACACAGCATGGACCCAATTGGTATTAACCATGCTGAATTGGTGACAATCTCTACCTGACAGTAGTATAATAAACACAATAATTAGCTACCTGTCACCATGCTCCCCCCTTGGAGATGCTTATGATGCAATCACATTACGTCACACCTGCATGACGTCACACCGACGTCTCTAATGTTACACTAAACTAAACATATTTAATTCATAACATCAGTAGCAGTAAGCCAAGTTCAAACCAAATTTTAGCATCTGTTTGTATGGACCGACATCAGTGCCCTAAGTGTGACGCCAACTTCGCCTGGAGGAGAAGCCTTGTACGTCACAACCGTGTGGTCCACTTAAAACAGGGCTATTGGTGATGCCTCGAGTGCGGCCAAAGCTCCACAAGAACGAGACACATATCCATACATCACATGTTTTAACTTAAACATCCTAGCTACTACTTAATGATTTTCGATTATACACATCCCAGTAAAATATACTGAGAATAAGTGTCTATAAACTATATGACAACACATTTCCTCTGATGAGTATAACCCAAACACGGGTACGAAACGCCAGAAGTCTGGATAAAAAATGAAAGGGTCCATCAGCACAATAGACCAATGCTGTAACCTTTTAATCACAGATCTATCCCTAAACCCGATGTATAAAACTATACAAATCGGGTACACGATATTTACCAACCGGGTACATGTATACTCGGGTACACCAACAAACATAAGACAAACAAGTCGGGTACACCAACAAACATAAGACAAACAAGTCGGGTACACCTAACCTCGGGTACAATCGGGTACACGTACACTCGGGTACACCAACAAACATAAGACAAACAAGTCGAGTACACCTAACCTCGGGTACAAAAAGTACGCAGATCGGGTACACATACACATAAGATCGGGTACAAAGCCGACAACAACAATAGGATGTGTCTACCAAATCTGGATACATAAACATAGGCTCGGGTACAACCGGGTACACTCGGGTACAAGACACTATAAAAGGAGCGCAAAAACAGTGCATCGGCATCCAGACTCAACAGACACTAACCGTTAGCATCAGCCAAACCTAGCATCTTACAAGCTTTTCTAAAAAATCTTTATATGAATGCACTTTTATAGTTCATCCGTAACTATTTAATCGATAATCTGGCCAAAACCAGCCTTTTCAGAAATGTCCATTTACTGAGGCCAAGTGAAGAGCATTTTTTGAAAATTTAACACTAGAATGACTGAATCGATAACCGAGTCAGTCTTTCTATTAATAACTTTTCAAAAATTATTTTCTTTTAGCCTACATATGGACATTCAATCAGCAAAAATCATAATATCTTTTACTAATATTGACCATTAAAGGGCTAAAGTATTAGTCTGCGCATGCAGAGTCATTTCAGAATTGAGAATAATTACCTCAGGTTTCTTGCCAGGAGATAAACCTGCACTATCATCTAATGCTATCATAAAGAAGGGGAAATATAATTATCTGTCCAGCAGTGTCATTAGGAAAATATGATTAAATGAAGCGACTAGTAAATAATTGATATCTATATGGCTTAACCCTTTAATGGTCAAGATGGCCAAAATACGGACTCTACAGTGGGTTTGAGTATTGTTCATTTGTAGATCAAGACCATTTTTTTAGAATTTACCACTGGAATGATTGGCTCGATAACCGAGCCAGTCATTCCAGTGGTAAATTTTCAAAAATAGCCTTCTCTTGGTTTACAATTGGGCATCCAATGAGTAAAATAATACTTTAATTTCTTTTTAACAATTTGTGACAAATAAAGGGATAAGGACCCACAAGTTGTAGCCATACATGCTGATGAAAAGGACAGCCTAAGGGGGATGCAATCTATTACACATTAGTATCTGATGTCATTATCAATAATGTCACTCGTTAGATGACATCACAATCAAAATATGTCACTTGTTAGTTGACGTCACAATGAAATATGTGATTTGTTAGCTGACATCACAATCAAATATGTCACTTGTTAGCTGACATCACAATCAAATATGTGATTTGTTAGCTGACATCACAATCAAATATGTGATTTGTTAGCCGACGTCACTATCAAATATGTCACTTGTTAGCTGACATCACAATCAAATGTGATTTGTTAGCTGACGTCACTATCAAATATGTCACTTGTTAGCTGACATCACAATCAAATATGTGATTTGTTAGCCGACGTCACTATCAAATATGTCACTTGTTAGCTGACGTCACTATGAAATATGTCACTTGTTAGCTGATGTCACGATCAAATATGTCACTTGTTAACTGACAGCAACACGTCATATTCAAATTGGTTTCAAAATATTCAACAGCTTTTACCTGTATAGTTACCTTGAAATTGAGATATTGGAATTCAGGGCTTGAAGAAAAGGAGCATGGGGCATGGCTAAGACACTGATTCCTTAGCTCCAGCGTCCCCTGATATCTCACAAGGTAAAGCACTGAGGTCGATGTCCGAACAACGGAAACTTAACTGCAATGGCTTACATTAGAAATCAGACAAGAACCCGGATAGTTTTTAATGATTATAAATTATTCTGACGGTCATAATGTGTGGCAGCATTAAAAGCATATACATGTCTCATTGTTTATTCCTAATACGAGCTCCTGTGGATAATAAAAGGCCATTATCCTTAATAAAGTAGAAAGACTGTGGCATACACATCTATCCATTTTGCTTCTCGGCACAGCGCGTGCCACAAATCATATGCAGTGAAGACTATTCACTGCTTCACATATATAAGGCTCAACCAAAAGTCTGGCCAGAACAAGTCAAGGAACAAGACAGACATAATGACAATGACGGCAGACATTACAGGAGACATCATCGATTAAACAATGACGGACAGGTGGACAGATGTACAGGGAAATATGCATAAACATTTCAGCTTTTTCAGCAAAAACTGCAAATGTGACAAATTCTGGATGAAGCATGGAATACAGTTTGAATATTTTGAAAATACTTTGCCTTCAATCTATCTATCTCACGAATGTGTAACAAATGAACTCCCAAAATAATTTATTAACCCTCTAGCCCTTATATCAGCTAAAAAAACAGCTTCTGCAGTGGTCTTGAGAAATACCGACTTGCAGAACAAAAGAATAGAATTTTAGAAAATTTACCACTGGAATGACTTGCTCGATAACAGAGCCAATCATTTCAGTGTTAAATTTTCAAAAAGAGTGGTCTGCAAATGGACATTTTCTCTGAGAAAATTGAAATTTACTTGAATAAATTCGAGAGTTAAAGTGTTAATCTAATTCACTGTAAATATGCTGAAGTTATAAGTGAGCTAAAAATGTTACACTTTCATGATCATGATGGTCAAGCCGGCCAAAACTGGCCTCTGTAGAGGTACTGAGGAATGCCCATTTGCAGGCCAAGAGAAGACCATTTTTGAAAATTTACCACTGGAATGCCTGGCTCGATAACCGAGCCAGTCATTTCAGGGGTCAATTTTCAAAAAATAAGTCTTGTCTTGGCCTGCAAATGGACAGTCAATAAGCAAATATTAAAATTTTCTTGAGGAAATTTGACCATTAAAGGGCTAATCATCATGTTGGTTAAAATCTACCCTTGCAGCGGTCTTGAGAAATGTCCATTTGCATGACAATGAAGATTATTGTTGAAAACTGACAAGCTGCAAACACTGGCTAACAAGAGGCCCAAGGGGCCTGTATCGCTCACGTGGACAATAGGCATTTCAACTAGAATGCTCTTTATCAACAAGATGGCCATTTTGTTTATCCGACAGTTTCGAAAATTGCAAATTTCAGATCAGAATACCCAAAAACACATATAAAACCAATTTCGGCCTCAAAATCCATCAAATAAAAAAAGCCAAAATGGCCACCAAACATGCTATATTTTGATTGGCCCACGGTGGCCATGTTTTTTGACGGATCAATTTCTCTTGAACAAACTTTAATGGCCCTTAGGCCCTAATCATATATGCCAAATTTTTGCCCGATCCCTTCAGCGCTTCTGGAGACTAAGTCATTTTCGCTACAACTAGGTCAACCAAGATGGCTGCCAAACCATTTGACAAATCAAGTTCCCTTGCCATAAATCATATTTCATGAGGTTTGAATCAATCCTCCAAGTGGTTTTGGAGAAGATTTTCAAAGACGTTTCCTAAAATCTGCCTAAATCCAAGATGGCCACCGGCCAAATTGGCCGATTGTGTTCATTTGAACACACTTAGATCTCTATGCCCTATGAATTTCCTGCCCCCAAATATAATTGAAATCGGCCCAGTGGTTCTTGAGAAGAAGTCGTTTAAAGAATTCCACATTGCTTTACTATGGGCCCATTGCTTTACTATGGGAGACTATGGCAGGAAAACAAACAAAGATGGCAGCCAAACCGCTTATCCGACAGTCTTTAAAGTGGCATATTTGAACTTGCCACACTGATAAGCATATATAAAGCAATTTTCGCCATCAAAATTCATCAAATATAAAAAAGCCAATATGACCAAGAAACGCTGAATTTTGATTGGTTGATTGTGGCAATGTTTTTTAACGAACAAATTTCCCTTGAACAAACTTGAAAGGTGCTTGGTCCCTAAGCATATTTACACAATTTCAGCTCTATCCCCTCAGCGGTTCGGGAGAAGTCGTTTTCGCGAAAACTAGGTCATCCAAGATGGCCGCCAAGCAAATCGGCCAATCAGGTTGCCTTGAACAAACTTGGGTCTACCATTGCCTCAGATGATGTGTTATGAGGTTTGAATCAATTCCTCCAGCGGTTTCGGAGAAGATTTTTTAGTGTTTCCAAAAATCAGCCATTTTGGCCGACGGCCATCTTGGATTTTGACAGATCCACTTCGTTTGAACAAACTTAGATCTCTATGCCCTATGAATGCTTCCTCCAAAATATAATTGAAATTGGCCCAGTGGTTCTTGAGACGAAGTCGTTTAAAGAATTCCCCCTTGCTTTACTATGGGCCCATTGATTTATCATGGGAGCCTATGGCGGGAAAACAAACCAAGATGGCTGCCAAAACCGTTTATCCGATAGTCTCGAAAGTGGCATATTTGAACTCGCCACACTGGTAAGCATATATAAAGCAATTTTCGCCATCAAAATACATCAAATACAAAAAAGCCAATATGACCAACAAACGCTAAATTTTGATTGGTTGATGGCGGCCATGTTTTTTACCATACAAACTTCCCTTGAACAAACTTGAATGGACCTTGGTCCCTAAGCATATTTACCAAATTTCAGACCTATCCCTTCAGCGGTTCGGGAGAAGAAGTCATTTTCGCGAAAACTTAGTCATCCCAGATGGCTGCCAGGCAAATAGGCCAATCAGGTTGCATTGAACAAACTTGGGTCTACCGTTACAATAGATGATATGCTATGAGTTTTGAATCAATTCCTCCAGCAGTTTTGGAGAAGATTTAGTGTTTCTAAAAATTTGCCATTTTGGCCAGCGGACATCTTGGATTTTGGCCGATCGACTTCGTTTGAACAAACTTGAATCTCTATGCCCTAGGGATGCTTCATACCAAATACAATTAAAATCAGCCCAGTGCTTCTTGAGAAGAAGTCATTTTAAAGGAAATGTTGATGGACGGACGGACGACAGACGGTCGCTACGACATAAGCTCACTTGGCCTTTCAGGCCAGGTGAGCTAATAATCGAGCCAGCTATTCCAGTGGTAAATTGTAAAAAATAATTTTCTCTTGGCCTCAAGACTACAATAGAGAATGGTTTTGGTCAGCTTGACCATTAAAAGGACACCATTATGCTCGGAACAACAATAAGAACTTTTAAGTTAACATGTGGGTCGAACATAGAATGCATGTAAAATAAAACAATACATTATTAAAACCTTCGATCTTGAAATACCAGTCTCTTAATTTCAAAGGAGCAATACGCCGGCGATGTGGTTCAATAACTAATTCTTTATAATGTAATTCAAATCTTCTGTTGCATCTTTCAAAAGTAATTTGCCTGGAAGTTATTAAGTTTCATAAATGCTCAGCAAGCGTGGAAAGGCTCAGGGGGCCTGCTGCATCGCTCACCTGGACCATAGAGATTTGAACTAGGAAGGTCATCGCCTATAAGTAGAGTGGTTCTCGACAAGACATTCTAAATTTCCCATTGCTTTACGATGGGAGTTTTTGGCAGGAAGATGGTCGCAAACTCATTTATCCGACAGTTGAAATTGGAAATCACCGTACTGTATTCCTCCTATTTCTATTAGGATAGTGATGAAGAAATGGCCAGCTGATTGTCTGAGCAAGGTTGGAATTAGGGAGGTTTCCACAAAAAAATTTGTTTAGTCAACCCCCAAACTGGTTTCTAATACATTCATATTAGACGTCTACATGTATTTAAATTTTAATTATAGGTCACGAGTCCGTCATACGCTCATCTTAGATTTAGAAAAGATTCTGAGATATATTCTTTGATTAACCAATGAATTCAATCATATTCCGTTAACTATTCACAATTCAAAACCCACAAACTAAAAATAGAGGCCTGTCTTTGTGCATTCCCGATCCCATTTCAAAGGTCTCATGAGACATGAATGCAAAATGCTGTAAAGCAATCCCAACTTCCTTGTATAGCAGGACTCATATCAACGTGTAGTTATCAAACAGATACCCATTATGTGCATCTGATCTAATGTACAGTTCTGCGTTACCATCACGCAAATATCGTAATTTCCGTGTGCCGAGTCCAAAAGCACAGGTCAAAAAGCACAGGTCCGTGAATCTGCTGAGTACTCATTCGAAATATTTAATCTATATGCAGCTACCTGACATCACATGATTTGCATTTTTCACGACATTTTGGCAGATTTGGCAAAGAATTTTTATATAATAAACGATGGTTATTACAGCAAACACACTTTATGTGGTCTTACATGATAATTTCACTACCCGGGCGATGGCCGGTAGTATACAATAACATTAAGCATAGCTGTCTGATGGAAATAATCTGTAACAGAAAATCATCGTCATTGTTTTATTTTTATGCTCTTCAAGCTCATTTTTTCAACAGTTTTCAAGGCTGGATTTCAAATTTTATAACAAATTTTGATGTAATAAACGATGGATTATTTATTGACGTCAATATGAGTCAGTATGAGTGTTAAATGGTTAATGGTCAAAATTGCTTGAGAAAATTACAATTCATGCTAATCCTGTTAAGGTTCAATTGGTCAAGAAAATGGTTGGTATTTTTGGCAACTTGACCTTTAATTCTTATGTTTCCCCCCCCCCCACCCGATATGGATCAAGTTACGCTAAATATTTATTCACAAAACAATAATACCTTAGTTTGCAAACAAACTCTGTCTATAACCCAGCTTTAATTTATTCGAGTACACACTTTCCATAGTCTGCTGAAATATAATCAAATATTGATAAATACTGGGTGATAAACAGAGTTTTATCCATTCTAATGATGAAGATCTATACTACTTAAGGTTATATCACTGACTGAGGCACTGAGTCCTAATGTAAAATTAATTTCTAGATCATATAAAATTCATTGTATTAATGATTACTGAACAAATACAAGAGGCCCAAGGGCCTGTGGCGCTCACCTAGACCATTGGCATTTAAATCATTTGCATTAATCCAAGCGATTAATAAGGAGAAGCATTTTATTTGAATTCCCATTTATCAGAAAACCCACGCCGGCCACCATCAAAATAAAGCCGTCAAAATTCTGTATATAAGTTCTGAGTAAATTAGGTGTCTGTTATTCAAAGGAATGTCCATGTGCTGACGATATGTCAAGGTTAAACACATATAGTTATTTGTCATAAATATTTTCACATAAGAATGCACATTTTATAATCTTTTGCGTGTACGCATTTACGATTTTTGTAAACGTATATATATATATATATATATATATATATATATATATATATATATATATATATATGATCTGAAACTGTGTCCCCATTTCAGATCACTATTATAAATCGCGTCAAATATTATCACATTGCACAAACTTTAGCCAGTGCCATGTGATAATTTTGGGTGAGGTTGATAATAGTGATATGAAATGGGATTGAGTTTGAGATTCTATTTATCATATAAACTAATATTGTGACAAATTCTTCAATAAAGTTGATCCCTCAAACCCGTTATGAACACACCATTTTGTGCCACTCGTCTTCCTCACTGTGACGCATCACCTGCTAAGAGTTCTGACCAATGCGGCACAAACAATAATGACAAACAAAACATTATTATTTCGGAGTTGAAATTACTTTTACTCTGACTCTGACTCTGACTTAAAATTTCCCTGTCTATGATGCAAATTTAAAAATGTGTTTCATAACTAGGCAGCATATTACCAAATTAAAATCAACAACAAAATGTATCCCCTTGTGTTAAAGCAATGCTAATCTCATCTCAAATGTTATACTGCACCGATAGATTATGGTTTATAGATTCCAGATCATTCATATCCTGTCATATTCCATTATCTGTATCACACTTATTTTCTTTGTAAAATCGCGTAAATGTTGAACAGTGAATCGCCACCATTTTGTCTCTTCAAGCGATAGTGTGTGATGTCATGTAAGTGCCAATGCATTAGATTCTTTATTATGTAATATTCATCTCGTTGAATATTTTTAAACTAATTTGACTGGAAGTTGTTGCTACGCAGCAACAATTTCCAGTCAAATTAGTTTCAAAATATTCAACCGCTTACCTGTATGATTGCTTTTATACCACACTGTCAAACTATAGCTGGCGCCTCTATGACTGAGCTATATTCCGAGGCAGACAAGCTAGGATTTTTCTAATTGGTTGAAAAGTAAATCATGACAGCCATGTAGGTTGTTGAATATCTCTCTTTAGCAGCATGATGAAATGCTTAACGTTACCTGCATAGTTTATGAGCAGCATGTTATATCACATGAATAGCTATCAAGAGTTCAGCTTAGTTATCCTTTAAACATGTTCATTGTCGTCCTCATCAGGACAACACAAAAGGCCCAATGGGCCTGTATCGCTCACATGTTCCAGGTGAGCGATACAGGCCCATTCAACTACTCTTACTTAAATTTTACATCCATCGGTGTCACTTCCAATGACTCAGTCAAATGGTTTAGTTTTCAAGATATGGACAACAATCTCTGGACTGTTTTTTTTTTTTTGCATTAGTGATTTTGAACAAGTGAAAATAGATGATATCAGTGCTAACAACAGCTGGTTTCTTAACTGTCTCACTGCTGCACGTCAGTGCAGCCAATCATTTAAATTTTCAAAAGCTCTTGACTTGTTGAATATTTTGAAAAGAATTTGACCGAATGTTGTTGGCGTCTTAGCCACCAACAACTTTCAGTCCAATTGTTTTCAAAATATTTATCAGGTTCAGATCAAATACATTTCAAAATATATTTAAGAGCATAGATGTCAGAGCACATAATACATATCTTAAATATTTTGGCAGTGATGGAAAGGTTAATCTGTTAATTAGTGTTTAATCTACTTTGGCAATAAAATCTGACATGGTTATAAATGAGTGGACGGTGGGAACAAACCTGTATTTCCCCTATGAAAGCGTGACTGCTAATATTTAAGGGGGTGATAACTCTGGCATTTGACGTCCTCTCAGTTTCATTTTCACAACACAGATATTAGATGCCGACATTAACATTGTGACCAAGTTTGGTGTCAATCCGTCAAGAAATAACCAAATGAGCCGCCATTGTTGGTGACAGACAGACAGATGGATGGACGGACATACAGAAGACGGACGAGGTCATCGCTATACGACAGCTGACTGACAAGTAAGCTGAATTAAGAAAACAAATTTTGCCTTCAAAATCCATTAAATAAAGAAATTGAATATGGCAGTCAAACACGCTAAAATTTGATTGGTTCACAGCGGCCATGTCTTTTACCTATTAACTTCCTATGAACAAACTTTAATGGCCCTTAGTCCATAATCACATGTCCAACATTTCAGCCCAATCCATTCAGCGGTTCTGCAGAAGTTGTTTTCACGAAAACTAGATCATCTAAGATGGCCACCGAACCATTTAGCCAATCAAGTTCCTTCGAACAACCTTGGTTCAACTCTTGCCCTATATGATATTTCGTGAGTTTTGAATCGATCCACCAAGCACTTTCTAAGGTTTCTAAAAATCGGACAAAATCCAAAATAGCCACCAGCAAAATTGGCCAATCGACTTCCTTTGAACAAACTTAGATCTGTATGCCATAAGGATGCTTCCTGCCGAATATGATTTAAATCGGCCCAGCAATTCTGGAGAAGTCGTTTTAAAGAAAAAGGTTAATGGACGGATGGATGGACGCCGGGCAGACGACGGATGGTCGCCACGGCATAAGCTCACTTGGGCATTCTGGCCAGGTGAGCTACTAAAACAATCATACACAGTCTCAACATGTCTAACGCTATATATAGAGACATTTTAACCGTTTAACATCCATTTGCAGACCAAGAGAAGACTTTAAGAATTTACCACAAGCCATGTGATTGATTCTTTGCCATGCAAAGATTTGAGCCAGGTCAGATCTGTAGTTTGTGCAGATACAGCGCCTCACACACATACACTCACGCACACACATATGCACAAACATAAGCACACATGCTTTTACTCATGTATCTGAGGTCATCATCATCCTCAAATTACCTCCCATGTTAGCTTACGCTACAACCAAAATGACACATATCTCCATCACAAAATTTGAAGTTAGTCACTATAGTATGGTAAGTGAATAAATCTAAAATCTTTGATGAATTTAAAATTTAATAATCGTTCTGTTGAATATTGTATTGTGAAATTAATCAGATTGGGACTTGTTGCTGTCAATTTAGATACATTAAAATTTGGATTCTGGGAAATCAGGTTTCAGTTTCCAATCGATTCTAGCACATGTTAAAATTGGGCGGACCTTAACACTTTAACTCACATCTCAGCCAAAAACGGCTTCTGAGTGTTAAAGGGTTAACTAGAAAATGGCAGGCATATCTAGAAATGGATCCTTCTCTTGGTGTCTGTTCCAACCATGGTGGTGTCTACACTTGCGGCCTGAGTGTGCACTTATCCATGCTTATATCTTCTCATCTGAGCATGTCAAATACATAGACTAGTACATTAACAATAAGATGAATCCTATCTGTCAATCAAGTATATGATGTCATAATCAACTGCGTTACATGTAGGCTGATGTCACAATCAACTATGTCATGAATGATGTATCCATTTCCATCAGGAACTCTTAATGGTCTGTCAAGTTGTAAAAATTGTATGTCTTTACCACATTTGTAGTTAATAAACATTCTGTTCCATAGGCAGCAACAGCACCCAGTCAAACTAGTTTTGAAATATTCAACAGCCTTTATATACTGAGCCAAAAATTTTAGCAATAGTAAAGTTTGGTTTGTTGTATTAAAACTATGCGTCCATTTATAACCAAATTTGCAGGAATGTTTCGTCAATGTAATGTCTCGCTGATCATGAAGAAATGCAAATCATTTCTTGCATTTCTCGGCCGCATGCTTACTGCATGTGAAAATGCATTTTTCATGCACTGGCCCACATTGGCGGGTAGCGAAGGCAAAAATTCACCATATTGCAAAAGCAGATAACGAATGTTAACAGAAAACGCTTAAAAGTTTACCCTACCGAACATGGGCCGCCGCCCAGGGCTACCCTAAAATCAGCGCCATGAAGCAATGAGAAGACTCGCCGCTGGGCAGAGCGTTCGCGCTGTTGCTCGACATTTTAATGTTCATGCCTCAACCATTTCCCATCTCCGCCAACGTGAGCAGGAAACTGGACATGTTAATGACCGATCACGATCTGGCAGACCGAGAGCAACAACACCACGAGAAGACCGCTACTTAGTGACGTCATCACAACGTCACAGGTTTGAGACTGCGCCGCGGCTGTCCCGTAATTTGCACACCGCTACTGGCACTACAGTGCATGCACAAACTGTGCGAAACAGACTCCATGATGCTGGACTGCATGCCCGTCGTCCACTTGTTGCTGTTCCGCTTACTGAGCGTCACATCGAGAATCGGTTTGCATGGGCAAGAACTCATCAGCGATGGCATGCTCAACAATGGAGCCAAGTTTTGTTCAGTGATGAGTCGAGGTTTTGTGTGGATGTGGCGGATTGTAGGCAACAGGTTTGGTGACGTTTAGGAGAATGGTATGATGCAGCCAACATCATTCAGCACGACAGATTCGGTGGTGGAAGTGTCATGGCGTTGGCTGGAATCCATGAAAATGGCAAAACAGATCTTATTGTGATTCGCGGAAATTTAACGGCTCAACGTTACTGTGAAGAAGTTATCGCCCCTGTTGTCATCCCTTTTATGCAGCATCATGCACACATTATGTTCCAGCAAGACAACGGCCGTCCTCATTCAGCTAGGGTCTCCAGTGATTTCCTTGAGGCTAACAACGTTCCGGTGTTGGACTGGCCAGCGCGATCACCGGACCTGTCTCCTATCGAACACGTGTGGGACATTCTTGACCGCATGGTGCGTGAGAACCATCCACATCTTCACAACGTGCGGGAGCTGGAAGCTGCACTGCTCCAGAAATGGGATGCGATTCCTCTTCGTGACATCAGGTGCTTAATTCGAAGCATGAGAAAGCGATGTATGGCGGTGGTTAATGCGCGCGGACGTCACAACCGGTATTGACAGCTCAGTGTCATTATTTAAATTGGACCCTTCCATTGAATGATGCTGTGCTAAAGGAGCGATGCTAGCATTACAGTAACAAGAGACCGTTGTTCAAATTGGAAAATGACCTATCAATTAAATAATATATTTGAATCAATTTATTGTTTTTGTTAAATAACATTTATACAGTAATATTCTCAGTGTTGCTAAACCTTTTTGGTTCAGTACAGTTTTCTAGAAATTGAGAATAAGGGAGTTCAGAGGTCAATCGATCCCAACACAGACAGAGCGTGGGTGGAGCTTAGATAAGAATGGGCAGGGCATAGATAAAAGTGGATTCATCAAAGCGTGGGTGGAGCTCAGATAAGAATGGGCAGGGCATAGATAAAAGTGGATTCATCAAAGCGTGGGTGGAGCTCAGGTAAGAATGGGCGGGGCATAGCTAAAAGTGGATTCATCAAAGCGTGGGTGGAGCTTAGATAAAAATGGGCGGGGCATAGCCAAAAGTGGATTCATCAAAGCGTGGGTGGAGCTTAGATAAGAATGGGCAGGGCATAGCTAAAAGTGGATTCATCAAAGTGTGGGTGGAGCTCAGATGAAAATGGGCGGGGCATAGCTAAAAGTGGATTCATCAAAGCGTGGGTGGAGATTAGATAAGAACGGACAGGGCATAGCTAAAAGTGGATTCATCCATTATTTTACATGTATCCAGTTGAGTTCGATACATCCTTTTGCCAACATATTGTATCCAGTTTTATAATTTATGAATAAGAAAAAACTACCTTTAAGAGCACACGCGCAAATAAAGGTACAAATCAATACCAAAAGGCTTGAAAATAAAACAATTTTAAATTGTATACTTTTAAAGGCTTAAATTGTGTATCTATATGGAATGAACATATGATGATTTAATACCTTATAAATTAATAAATAATTTTTACAGTGTGAAATTTAATTTAGAGATACATATTAGTCCCCAATTCAAATTCACAACTGAAAACACTATATTATTTTAACGGAATGAAATCATCATAATTGTTAAGACTTATTTTGTTTTATTACATCTAATAAAACAATTTAAGCTGCTAAAAGTATTTGATTTTAACAATTTTATTTTCAGGAATTCTGAATACCAGTAATTCTAGTAGTAAATTTTCAAAAATAGTCTTCTCTTGGTCTGCAAATGGACATTTTCAGTGAGAAAATTAGAATCCTCTTGAACAAATTCGCGGGTTAAAGGGTTAAGACCCAGTAATATATATATTCTATCTAAAGATCTCTATAGTCATCCTTTTTTTACATGAAGTACAATGACGCAAAAACTAAGGAAATTCTAAAATTCTGTAATTAGTAAAGATGTGGAGGAGACGTCGGCACATCAAGTTTCCGGTTAATTGTCAGTCGTATAATCCAGATTCCATGCTTATTATACTAATGGTACATGCACAAGCTTGCTCATTAACTCTGTGATGGTCAAAAGCTAAATATAATCATTCGTTGAATGTTCATTTACAGGTGAATAGATTATTTAACTGTCTACCTGCTGCATTTCTGTAGGCTACATTTTCTATGAGTTTTAACTCTGGATATGCTGAATATTTTGAAAACAATTTGACTGAAAGTTGTGGTGGCTAAGAAAAACATTCAGCAATTTCCAGAGTTATTGCCTACTGAGGTCATTGTCTGCTGGCTTGCATCAGTCAGACAGTTAAAGAAACTTATAATTGGAATGACTGGCTCAGTAATTATTATAGAAGTAAATTTTCCAAAATAGTCTTCATTCCTCGGCTGCAAATGGACATTTCTTACACCCTTATAATGCAGATGCCGGTTTTTGCCAGCTTAACAATTGAATGGTTAATGCCTTTGTGAAGGTGTGCCTGAGAATATGTGCTATGGTTGCACAGCGTCTCAGACTCTCATTACTGTCATCAATTAATTCTGCATACATCTCACTCGGTGACTCTCACTGTAATTTCCCAACATCTTTGTCTCCAGCCCAGATATACACAAGCAATTTCCGGTATTGCGGCTTTGCGGATGTGACCTTTCTTCCGAATCTGATTCTTAGTATCTGTATCTATGCTGTGTACAATGAAGACTACTTCTGGCTCTAGGATTGCCCTGCAGCTCTAATTGTCTGTAAAAGCTACAACATGGCATTGAAGACAATTATTTGTCCCTATCGAGGTTCAACATAATAGAGGAATCCTATCTGTCAGTCAAATATGAGATCATAATGAATTATATCACATGTAGGTTGACATCACAATCAATTATGACATCACAATCAGCTATGATGTATCTAAGTCCGTCATAAATGCTTAATAGGATGTCAACAAATTTTATGTCTTTACTATTTAATAAAGTCTGCTGGATATTTTGAAAGTAATTTGACTGGCAGCAACAGCACCCAGTCAAATTAGTTTCAAAATATTCAACAGCTTACCTGTATAGTTTTCTGGAAATTGATAGTCATGGTGTTCAGGTTTCCATTGATCCAAACACAAGCAAATCATGGGTAGAGCTTAGGTAGGAATGGGCGGGGCATAGCTAAAACTGGATTCATCAATTGATTTAACATTGTTCTTCGTTAACCCTTTAATGGTCAAGCCACTCAAGAGTATTTATGGAATTTTACCACTGGAATGACCGCTGATCGAGACAGTCGTTGAGGAAAAAATGTGTAAATACCAGTACGCTTCTCTTGGCCTGCAGATAGGCTAAACATTTTTCATTTTTTTTACAATTAAACCCATGATTTAAGAATACCACATGTCTTAAAGAACCACCATAATTAGGCTCCAAAGTTAGGTGGCCTCTTGAGCAGGTTTTCTTGTACAAAGATTTAGGACATACGTGGTCATTCACTGGTCAATATGTTTATAACATAGGCATAGCATATTTTGTATGTGTTCAATATATGTATGGTACAGTATAGCTACAGCTCATTAAGTATGTGGTCAATATAGTTACATAGAACATGGAGTCATAGCATATTAGGGTGCAGTCAATATGCTTATGTTACATTTACAATCATATGGGCAACCAACATACCAAATTTGGTTGAATTCTGTCCAACAGTTTCGGAGGAGGTGCATTACAATCAATTTCTTAACCTTTGGACCCCATCTCCCAACCCTCTGGGGAAGGGCCAAATGTTCATGTACTTATCCTCTCCACATCGATATGGGTAACTCGCATACCAAATTTGGTTGAATTTCGTCCAATGGTTTCGGAGGAGTTACATTACAATCAAGTTCTGGACCTTCTGACCACATCAATTTTCAATTTGTCATCATTTTCAGGAATAAAATATGCTACATAAATATCTTAACATTTCTCTGAATCAATAAGCCCAATAAATGGCCCACAAATGATAGCCTTCTCTTGACCAGTCTGCAAATGTACATTTCTCAAGACCACTGTAGAAGACGTTTTTCGCTGACCTGAGTGTCAAAAGGTTAATATACTGCTGAAATGACAGGCTCAGTTATCGCGCCAATCATTCCAGTGGTCTAATTTTCAAGCATATTTTTTTTATCGTGGTCTGCAAATAGACATTTCTCGAGGTAACTGATAGCCAAATTTTGGCCGGCTTAATTAAAAGGGGGTGGAGGCTAAAACATGGGCCGGTGGATTTCCTTCACCTGAACTGGTTAATACCTATAGGAGCGCACAGTGCTGGCATTCAGACTCGGGACCAAAGTGTTACGTATAACCATGGATACTCACGTCTTATTAACCTAACCATTAAAATGTCATATGGATATTTGCATTACTTGATTAGAATTACAACTTTATATTCAGAAAACAATCTTTGCTGAAAACTGTTTCTATATACCTTGCACCAAAGCTACATTTTCAGTTAGGTTCTTTTCATGGTTCCTATTACAAATTGCGTAATCTTTCAACACTCAAATCTCTGTCTAGATATACTCATTTTGGAATCAGGTATCAGCAACATCTTTTCCAAAAAATCTACACCTGGCCTTCTACTGACTGTATTAATCATTAAAGGATAACTAACCTCATCTCTTGATATCTATGCAGGTGATTTAATAAGCCAGTCATAAACTATGCAGATAATTTTAAGCTTTTTATCATGCCGCTAAAGAAGGATATTTAGGCTTTAGTAGCTAAATGTTGGTACATTCGACGGCTTATGATGGCTGTCATGATTTACATTTCAAACAATCAGAAAAAACTAGTGTGTCTGCCTCTGTATACTCAGACGCTCAGTCATAGAGGTGCCAACTATAGTTTGACAAAGTGGTGTAAACGCAACCATACAGGTAAGCTGTTGAATATTTTGAAACTAATTTGCCTGGAAGTTCAACAACCTTCAGTCAAATTAATTCCAACATATTAAAAAAGATGAGTATTACATATTAACAAGAGGCCCAAGGGGCCTGTGTCACTCACCTGGACTCCTGGAGCACTCTAATTTTTTGTCAAAATCTTTGGTGGGTTGTTTAGGAGTAGTCTTTTAAATGAGTTTGTGGACATTTTTGCAAGTCCAATATGGCTGCCAAACACGCTACATTTTGATTGGTCCGCCAAACACGCTATATTTTGATTGGCCCACGGCGGCCATGGTTTTTTGACGGATCAACTTCTCTTGAACAAACTTTACTGGCCCTTAGTGCCTAATCATATCTCCCAAATTTCGGCCTGATCCCTTCAGCGGTTCTGGAGAAACCATTTTTGCTCAAATTAGGCCAACCAAGATGGCCGCCGAACCATTTGACCAACCAAGTTCTCCTGAACAAACTTGGTTGAGATCTTGCGCTGGATTATATTTCATGAGGTTTCCTTCAATCCCTCAAGCGGTTTCGGAGAAGATTTTTAAAGACGTTTCTAAAAATTGGCCAAAATCCAAGGTGGGTGCCGGCCAAATTGGCCGATCGGCTTCGTTTGAACAAACTTGGATCCTTATGGCCAAAGGGTGCTTCCTGCCAAATATAATTGAAAGCATCCAAGCGGTTCTTGAGACGAAGTCGTTTTAAAGGAAAAGTTGACGGATGGACGACGGACGGTCGCCACGACATGAAAGGCCAAGTGAGCTAATAATGTAATATACATTGGCACTTTCATACCATTACGCACTATCGCTTGAGGAGACAAAATGGTGGCGATCACTATTCAACATTTACTCGATAGTACAAACCAGATAATTGTGATACAGATAAGGAAATGTGACAGGATATCAAGGATATGGAATCTATAATTACCATCTTTAATGTTTTGATATCATTAATGTAACAGAACTTGAGTCATATATCACACAAAAACCAGACATATTACAATTAACTGTCAAATTGAATATGAAAACCCACAAACATTGAAGATGGTTTGATTGTAAGAAATTAAATCAAATCACTTGAATTCTTCTAAGAATAAACCAAAGGCAAGCTAAAATTTAATACCGCCAAAAGGAGAAATATCAGGGCTGTATGGTCGTCTTTACAATTCAATGGCAAACTGACATCAGACCTGATATAATGAGGACTTAGAGAAACCTGCCGCAAGCCATATTCATTAGAGAAGAAAGGTCAACTATGTCTGATCTTTATAATCAAGTTTTAAAACTGAATGACTCAGACATTTGCATTACATCCTCGCCTACAGGATTGTGGCTTCATTTAATGGCATATTTTACGTAACAAACACCTAATGGCGATATAATGTAGGCTGACAATAATATCTTTATATTATCTGCTATACAGGTTTATTCAGCACATTTCAGCTTGGATCTCATATCAACATCAATATCAACTATTTACAAGAATTATTTATCGGACACTTAATTATACGATCAATATTTAGATAACGGTTTATCTGAAATGCCTCGATTAAAGGTGCATATTCACAGCAAAATGACTGAAAATAAAATTGTTTAAATTGTATACTTTTAGAGGATTAAAATGTGGGTCTAGATGGAATGAAACGAACAATTTTAAGATATGATGATTTCATTCCGTAAAAATTCATAAAATTTCTTAATTTGTGAATTTGAATTAGGGACTCGTGCCTTTATTTCAAATTCACTACTAAAAATAAAAAATTTACTTATGCGGAATGAAATCATCACATGCTAAGATTTATTTCGTTTTATTCCATCGAGGCACACAATTTAAGGTTGTAAAAGTATAAAATTTTAACACTTATTTTAAATCATTTTGGTGTGAGTGTGTACCTTTAAATGTTTATCTTCTACAAGATGATTGAACAGAGAGAAATGGTAATATGTCTATGCATTGAGGTATGCCTCTACTCTAATTTATTTGACATTTTCCTGGAAATGAAACAAAGCAAAACGAGTGAAGATAGTTTCCTCTTAACACCTCTTGTATCAAACTTAACCTTTTAATTGCCAAACTGACCAAAACAACTCTGCAGTGGTCTTAAGGCATGTCTATTAGCAGATCAAGAGAAGAGTATTTTTACCGAGCCAGTCATTCCAGTGGTAAATTTTCAAAAATGCTTTTCTCTTAACCTGCAAATGGATACTGGGTAGGCCAAAGTTTTAATTTTCTTTATCATTACCCCTTTTAATGGTTAACCCGGTAAAAAATTTCAGAGGTAAATTTACTCCAAAAAAATAGTCTTCTAATATTAAAATTTCTTGAAAAGTGCTAACCATTAAAATGCACCTTTAAATAATAGAGATAAATTCTAGTTGTGCGCTGCCCATTTCTACTTAAGCTCCACCCACTTGTTTTACGCGTGCTGGAATCGATTTGAAACTTGTTAACCTGAATTCCCAGAATCTAAATTTAAATGTAACTAATAATCAGGTAATTTGTTAAAGATTTTGGATTTTGGAAGTTTTTAAATTTGATTGGGAGCTGTTGCTGCTTATGTCCTAATAGACTTTTCCACTTATAGCTATGCCCCACCTATCTCAATCTAAACTCCACCCACACACCATATCCATGTTGGGATCGATCAATCTCTGAACTCTATCAATTCACCTTTCCAGAGTATCCAATCATCGCCAGACCTCGTATGACGTCATTATCAGCTCAGCGCGTGTATGATGACGTCATAATCATTATGCCACAAAGGGTTCCATTTAGACCGTCACCAAATCTCAAATGGTCCGACACGTTGTATGAATTGTATGTCTTTGTAATTCTTTGCTGTTTAATAAACATGCTTTAGGCAGCAACAGCACCCAGTCAAATTAGTTTCAAAATATTCAACAGCTTACCTGTGTAGTTTTTTGGAAATTGATAGTCAGGGTGTTCAGAGATCGATCGATCCCAACACGAACGAGGTGTGCGTAGAGCTTAGCCAGAGATGGGCGGGGCATAGCTAAAACCGTAAAGGTCCATTTCCAGATAACTATACATGTAAGCTGTTGAATATTCAACAGCATCTTTATTAAATAGTAGAGACATACAATTCATACAATGTGTCTGACCATTACGAGTTACAGACGGACCAAATAGAAACATTTATGACGTAATGATTATGAAGTCATCCGCTTAGCTGATTATGACATCATATGACGTCAGACGACAGATGGATACTCTGGAAACGTGAATTGGCAGTAACACCTTCCCAGTCAAATTACTTCCAACATATTCAGCTGAACAAGCCATCTGTCATCATGACCGTATCTACAGTGGTTCCACAGAAACTCACGATTCCACTAGCAGAAACCGGCTGTCAATAAGCTCTAGAACCACCCACAAAGACGGCTCTAGAACCGGACACAGCTCTCCAGGATGATGTAGAAAACACAAGAAATATTTCCATCAGATCCCGGACCCAAGGAGGTGGCTCCAAAAACACACCACAAAGCTTCCATACATACCCAAAATCGTGGGTAACTATTAAACTAGAAACATGATATACCGTATTTATTCTAATTTTCTCGCACCTCCCAATTATACCGCCCCCATGTTTTTGAGAATGGTGAAAAACCCCAGTAAATTATAAATAGTAAGAAATATTAAATCTTCTGCTGTCGTCTTCCAGGAAATATAAAATATACAGCAACATTTTGCTCATTTTCGTGATTACATGCGCAAAAAAACCCTCTTCTTTTGTCAGCTTATCCTGTCGTTCAATGACACAGCATCTAACGCTGTTGTTGAATTGGCATTAAGATACGGCTTAAATTTTCTAATGTATCGCTGAACGCATCAAAACGCGCCTCCAGTCAATTCGACCA
The DNA here is from genome assembly GCA_034401795.1 of Chaetoderma sp. LZ-2023a. NCBI lineage: Eukaryota > Metazoa > Mollusca > Caudofoveata > Chaetodermatida > Chaetodermatidae > Chaetoderma > Chaetoderma sp. LZ-2023a. The sequence continues at coordinate 33,524,875 of CM067365.1, read as the reverse complement.
ATGCCTAAATTGTTTCTGATCAGTATCTTGCCGTTCGGTGATAGAACTGCTAACGTGAATTATGCGACGAGATACGGCTATGGCATATTTTCCGATGTATCAGTGAACGCATTACAAACGCGCCTCCATCCAATTTAACAACGGATAAATCATTTGTTCCTAGCTTCACTAAATGTCACCTTTATGTACAAAATAAAGCCTCTGAATAAATCTAATGTGAACCGAGTAGTTTTTATCAATATTTGAGCATATTTAGCAGAAATTGCATGGAATACTATAATTATATACTGATTCAAGGTGACAGAAAACTGCCCGGCGGTATAATTAGAATAAATACGGTATATGATCACACGAGGACACCGCAAAAACAACAAATGGGTGAAATGAAAAGAAGGTTCAGATCAGAATTCAAGAGCACCTATGCTAAATCACTAGTTTCCACAACAAGCACATATGCTATGATATCCATGTATCTGGATACTTCACATCAGAAGGCCATACTAAGAGCGATGTGCAATTTAGGATTTTTCATCTCCTCTCATCAGACCCCGATGACCAGATCTCCACGTCCTGGAGACAAGCAGAAGAAAGCCACTAGGCACAAAACATCCACTGTGTGGCACCCTTTGACATCAATAAGGCGGGGTGAGAATACCACGAAAGAGTCTCCCTCCCACTCTATGTCTTAATTAATGTATGTTCAGCAGAACATTTGTTACATCGTAAATTCAGAAAAGACATACAATTTATACACTTTAGTGACATACTTTTTCAGTTTTCCTGATGGACCTATGCCATTTTGATTGTGACGTCGGCTAACTAGTGACATAATGGATCATGACATCAGATAGTTAAGTGAGAGATTGGATCTCTCTATTGCTTTCAAAATCTTCAGTAGATTTAACATGTACCTCTCTGAAAAGAAAAATATCTGCATATAGCAATTTAGAATGAAAATGGGAAAAAAATATGTTCGATCTGATGAATGTTATTCTCTCCCTGGATAATCATGACTTTTACCACCGCTAAAAAGCATCCTTATTATTTATTAATTGACATCTCCCATGATTTTTCTTGGCACTTTGTAAAACATTAACTTCAGTGATGATTGGATGTCAATGATGGCAGGATGACAGCGAAACAATCACATCTATAATGCTACGCATCGCTGAAAGCAAACCGGATATCTCTGGAGACCATGATTAAACAAGCAGAGACAACCCTAAAAGCCTGGCAAATACATGCAGATGCAAGAGATAATGGACCTTTTCAGGTCATCCGTCAATTATATGATGTCATAATCAACTAAGTGACGTGTAGGACAACGTCATAATCAATGATGTCATGATGATGGACTAAGCGTTGTTGTACGAACTGTATGTGGGGCTCTACTATTTAATAAAGATGCGGCTGAATATTTTAAAACTAATTGACTGGGCGCTGTTACTGTCAGCACCCAGTCAAATTAGTTTCAAAATATTCAATAGCTTACCTGTGCAGTTTTTGGTGGATCTTAGGTAAAGATGGGTGGGCCACTATAAGCGAGGACTGGGTTCATCCATTGTCTTTCGCTCAAACAAGTAGTCCGAGTTAATAAGCTTAGATTATTATACACCGGTATATATCAGCCAATGAAATTGCTGCATTTCTCCCACATGATCATCTAATGAAAAGATGAGTTAGACTATAAAAAGGTGAGTTTAACCCTTTAACACTCATATCAGCCAAAAACGGCTTCTGCAGTGATCATGAGAAATGTCCATTCCCACACCAAAAGAGAATATATTAAAAAATTTATTACTGGAATGACTGGCTCGATAATCGAGCCAGTTATTTCTATGGTAAATTAAAAAAAATAGTCTTCTTGTTGGTCTGCACATGGACATTTTCTATGAGAAAATTGAAATTTTCTTGAATAAATTTGAGGGTTAGAGGGGCTAATGAACACAATTTAAAACCTATATATTGGACAGTCGAGGGTTAACTTTGTACATCACAAATGAGAATTATATTTCAATACAAACCTCTGAAAATAAAAGTTGCTATCATATTTTATGAATTAAAGAGAATTTGACAAAAATTTCATAAATTCTATTACTGTTAAAATTTTGGCTAAATCCTGAATTTTGATACCCCATAAAATTCATTGTATAATGTAATTGCGTGAATCATCTGTTTAACCACGTAACTTCAGATAACGACAAATGTTTTTTCACATTATACAACGTTAATGTCTAACACAGCTATGAAGCTGGACATCAGCTTAGATTCAATTTCTAGTTTAACCTGTTAACCCTCGAATGGTTTAAAGAATTCAATTTTCCCATAAAAATGTCCATTTTCACACCAAGAGAAGACTATTTTTTTTTAATTTACCACTGGAATGACTGGCTTCTTCTTCTTCTTCTTTTCATCACTGATCATACCGCCAGTCCTGTAAGTGACTATCGACATGATCATAAGCGTTAAGTGCGTGGATCCATGGTTTATTAGAGTGCGCCGTGTGGCTTGGAACCTCCGTCTTCAGCACTCGAGGTTTCTGTCAGGGTTACCTCACCCTTACCTCCTTTAGTCGCCTCTTACGACACGCAGAGGATACGGAAGGTGTATTCTAAGCCCCACCTACAGGGCCTACTGGCTCTTCTCTTGGCTTGCAAATGGGCATTTTCAAAGACTATTGTAGCGACCGGTTTTCGCCAGCTTGACCATTAAAGGCATAACAAACCCTATTGTACAACAACACACGATGATGTCATGCCACAACAATCATTCACACGATGATGTCACTCCGTAATTTACATGGGAAATTGAAGACTGACTTACTGTGGCAAAATTTACTAATTAAGGACTTTTTATATAATAAAATAATTATATACAAAAAATATTTTTTATTTTATTTACATTATACGAAAGCATTAATCGGTGGACCTTTGACCTTTTCAGTTTGTGTTCTCGTTGAAGTGTTATGTCATAAGAGCATCGCGTCATCATGTTGTATAACAACATTTACAGCGACATTATGTAAATGTTACATCATTACTTTATTACATCACTATTTAATTATGCCAGAAACGAATTGCTAACCTATATTGTATTTGCCAAGCATTTTGTTTATTCACATTTAGTAGTCTTTAAGGATATAATAAACACAATGTTACAATGACCGGTTTATTTTCTTATTTATTAAGTTTGCAATCTTAGGTGTATAATAAACAGGTCATTTTACATTTCAACATCCAAAATGAATTGTTGTTGTACTTGTCCACATTGTGCTAAAAATCTGTGTTTAACTTGACGTCTACAGTAATTAAACACACGCTCTTACAATTAAAATCAATATTGGACTCAGAAAAGCTAGTATTATAAATTAATTGAGTACTATTGTTGGTAGATGAAACATGACCTTGAGGCTCAGGCGGCACAGCTCCATACTTAACCCTTTAACTCTCAAATTTGTTCAAGAAAATTTCAATCTTCTCATAGGAAATGTCCAATTGCATACCAAGAGAAGATTATTTTGTAAAGTTTACCACTGGAATGACTGGCTCGGTTATCGTGCAAATATCCCATATCACCCATATCCTGTCACATTCCCTTATCTGTATCACAATTCACCTTTCCAGAACACATATTTGAAGACGGTCTATGCATTGTTGTACAAATTGTTTGCTTTTACTATTTAATACATATTCTGTTGAATATTTTGAAACTAATTTGACTGGGCGCCGTACATAGCCCAGTCAAATTAGTTACAAAATATTCAACAGCTTCCTGTATAGTTTTCAGGAAATTGATAGCTAGGGCATTCGGGGATCGATCAATCCCAACACAGCGAGGTGTGGGTGGAGCTTAGCTAGTGATGGGCGGGGCATAGCTAAAAATGGAAAGGTCCATTATCTGCTTTGTAATATGGCGCAAATGTTGAACAGCGATCGCCACCATTTTGCGCGCGTGATGTCATGTAAGTGCCAATGCATTACATTGTTTATTATGTAATACTCATCTCGTTGAATATTTTAAAACTAATTTGAATGGAAGTTGTTGCTGCCTACTCGTATAACAGTCAGATTAGCTTCAAAATATTCAACAGCTTACTTCAATGATTACTTTTATACCACATTGCCAAACTACAGATTGCACCTCTATAACTGAGCGCGTACACCGAGGCAGACACGCTATGTTATTTTCTGATTGGTTGAAGGGCAAATCATGGCAATCATCATAGGCCGAATATCTTTTGGTTGTCGGCATGATATTAAGCTGAAATATCAGTGATGGATTACAGGTGGCAAATTCTATCACCTGAATGGTTAGTATAAGATAAGGTTAGATTTCCTTTAATTGTACAAATTATTAAATAGAGCAGGAATTAAGTAATCTGACCTGTCACTCAAGTACTACCTGAAGTCATAATCAATGAATAAATCAACTTTTAGCTTATTATTCCCCACCTATCTCTGGCTAAGCTTTGCCCCCTTTGCTAGTGCTGGGATCAATCAAACCCTGAAATGCCTGAATCTCAATTTCCAGAAACGTACACAGGTTAAGCTATTATACATTTTGAAACTAATTTGACTGTGTGCTGTTGCTGCCATAGCACCAAATTAGTTGCAAAATAGTCAACAGAATGTTTATGAAATAGTAACGACATATAATTTGTGCATATGAAACTTTAAAAAGTTAATGACAGACTTACCATAGCTAAGTCATTATAATAATAATAATAATAATAATAATCTTTATTTATCGAGGGTATATCATCAGCAAACTGATCTTCCTGAGGCTCTCCCAAACACAATAAACTATATACAGTTAAATAAGCAGCAAACACATACATACAAACACACTCATAAATGCACTTATACATATACGCACACACTGACTCAGTCAGTCACTCACTCCTTCACTCACTCACTCATGACTCACTCACACACATTTTATATTACATATATACATTAATATGAACAAGTTTCCATTAACTCACTGGATATGTCCAGGGAAGAAATGACTTTCAAAATATAATTTTCAACAGTTATCTCCCTTGAATCCATAATACTGAGTATTCAGTTATTTAGTATATTAACCATTTTATGACGAAGCCGACCCAAACCGATCCCTGCAGTGGTCTTGAGAAATGTGCAGACTATTTCCGAAAATTTACCACTGGAATGACTGACTCGGTAACCGAACCAGCCATTCCAGGAGTCAATTTTCAGAAACAGTCTTCACCTGACCTGCCAATAGAGTCACAATTTATTTTGACCAAATTTTTCATTAAAGGGTTAATGTGAATTCATATACTTCTGCATATTATGATAGAATGATGATAGAGTCGGAGATTGTGTAATGCTTTGATTACATATCTGATTGTGACATCAACCTAAATGTGACGTAATTGATTATAATGCCATATACTCAAGTGACAGCTTGGATTCATCGATTACATCATTGTTAACTGACATCACAATCACAATGGTATCGATTTCACCATCATGAAGCTCGAAAAGTTTGTCGAGTGTACGAATTAAATGTCATTGATGAAATTAAATTTAATAAACATTACGGTGAACATTCAAAAAGTGATTTACTTTTAGTTTCAAACTTAACACGAATTGGAATTTTGGTAGCGATCATCTTCTTCTTTTCGTTCACCGATCATACCGCCAGTCCTATAAGTGACTATCGACATGATCATAAGCGTTAAGTGCGTGGATCCATGGTTTATTAGAGTGCGCCGTGCGGCCTGGAACCTCTGTCTTCAGCACTCGAGGTTTCTGTCAGGGTTACCTCACCCTTACCTCCTTTAGTCGCCTCTTACAACAGGCAGAGGATACGGAAGGTGTATTCTAAACCCCACCTACAGGGCTAAGTGATCATTATGTTGATAATGTGGTATTAACATGGTAAAGGGGGTTCGCATTAGCTGGTCTTGTCACAATATCTGTCATCTGAACAGACCCCCAGCAGAGATTACCCTCCTGAGACAATAGCATTGGTCAGGCCCCATGCAGAGCTCATTCGCGTGCCAAAATAGTTATCTGTCCAACCACAGTCCAGGTATGGTCATGTGCACCTGGGTAATTCACCATCTGTCCTGCCATTCTGTTTCGTGAGCTTGCACTGAAAACATTGAGCTTAGCTTAGTATTGCCTATTTAGCATCCCTCCCTCCCTCCCTGGTATGATTGTGGGTGTGAACGGTGAATCACTAGTTTAGTATATGGAGATTATGGTTAAGTTATTTGAGTATTATTATTTGCATACAGATATTTCGTTTGCCATATTGGTGTCATCTCATATTGAGGTTGCTGCGGTGCCATCTCACGGTACTAGTGTTAATTTAAGAATAAATCGATTCCATGCCATGTACAAAGTGGTCAGAGCTGAGCTAGAAATGGGCAAGCAATAAACAGAATCTGATACCATCATTAACCCTTAAACACTCATATCAGCCAAAAACAGCTTCTACAGTGGTCTTGAGAAATGTCAATTTGCAGAACTTTTGAAAATTTACCACTGGAATGACTGGCTCGATAACCGAGCCAGTCATTCCAGTGCCAAACTTTAAAAAATAGTCTTCGTTTGGTCTGCAAATTGACATTTTTTTTTTTAACTGAAATTTTCTTGAGCATATTTAAGGTTTAAAGGGTTAACATTGGCTTGTATTTAGTGTTGTCTAGCATATCTCAATTATTCATAGAATTAGATTCATGCAATTGGCAGGGAAACAGCTGTTTACTTAAAGGTTTAACCCTAGAATTTTTTCAAGAAATGTTAAATTTTCTCATAGAAAATGTACATTTGCAGGCCAAGAGAAGACTATTTTGGTAAATTTTCAAAAATAGCCCTTTCTTGATCTGCAAATGGACATTTCTGAAGACAATTGCGGAAGTTATTTTTGGCTGATGAGTGTTAAAGGGTTAATGAACATGTAATGAAACAAATATTCTTAACCCTTCAATGGTCAAGAAAATGAAGCCATTGACTTACTGAATGTCCATTTGCAAGTCAAGAAGGCAATTTTTGAAAATTTTGACAGCACCATCTTCCACCAAATTTGTTGAAAAATGTACACCAGCTCATATTTTAATTTAATTTGAAATTTTAAAAATCTGACATCAGTGTGGTAAGAGTTAAAAGTGAAGACTGGTCAGGAAAATCATCTTTAGAGCCTCAGTAAATGTTAACCCTTACCACTCTGATGTCAAAATTTTAAATTTTCAAATTAAAGTAAAAGATGAACTGTTTTTTATTTTTCATCAATTTTGGTGGAAGATGGTGCCGTCGTAGAAAAATTGTTGAAAAATCCACACCAGATTCTTCGCTATTGACACAATAATAGAAGAATATTGACATCAGAGTGGTAATGGTTAATTCACAAACACACACCCCCCCCAAGAAGACTATTATTGAGAATTTATGACTGAAATCACTCACTGAGGTTTGGCTATTGAGCCAATGATTGCAGTTGCAAATTTTGTAATCTATTCTCCTCATGGCCTGCAAATGCAGAAATTAATTATTTTGACAAATCTTGCTAATTAAAGTGCTAAATTGAGATACTGGGAGCAGAAAAGAGTCATCACGGGTGGATAGGTAACTGACACATGTTTTCTAAATTTAGAATTCTGTGATGTGTGGAGATAAGAATATTATATAATTGACCAATAATGCAATTTATTTATAGAGCTATAATGGTTCACTGTGTTTTGAAGTATTTTAGAATGTTGCAGTGTTTTGAGGTATTTTAGAATGTTGCAGTGTTTTGAGGTCTCTCTCTCTCCCCCTTTCCCTCTCCCTCCTCCCCCTCTCCCTCTCTCTCTCTCTCATTACATTATTTATTACCTTGCCTTGTGTGTGTGTGCGTCTGCGTGCGTGCATGCATTTACGCTTGCATGCATGCATGTCTATCTGTATCTCAATTTAACAATTGGGCCTATTTTGCTGACATTTTAACACAACGATTTTGGACCGAGGATTTCCAAACTTTTGTTGTGATGCAGATGCTACAGGGCTATTTTCCACCTATATGAGAACACAGGGGATTAGCTTGGTGGAAATAGCGCTGCTAGTCTTCAGGATGAGATGACAGGTGAAGACACTCTAATAGACAATAAGCAAGACACTTCTTCAAATATTACTGATACTGAACTTTTAATGATTCCAAACTTTGCTTCAAAAGATATACTGATGATATGAAACTTTACAAACAATAATTATTTATCTCTAATTTTCTTTAACAATCTGTCATTTAATCTTTATATGTATCTCTAAATCTATCTGTCTGTCACTCTAGTCACTCCACTTATATCTCTCTAATTCTATATCTCTAATATACAAAATCATTCACATTTTATACCTGGTTGTATCCATAGTAAACAGATATGTAGTTAAGAAACATGTTACACATAATTTCAGAACATGTCTAAAACCATTTCTAATTTGTCAGAAAATATCAAATTGTTAATAATGATACTTTTATGAATACAGGATTATGCAATTCAATGAAACAAATCAATTTAACCGCTTCCATACCATATACATGTTAAGAGTATTTTAATCGACTAAGTTAAGTAATTCCTGATGACTATTTTGAAAACAATCAAAGCGAAAGTTGTTTCTGCCATAGGCAGCAACAACTTTCAGTCAATTTATTTCCAAAATACTCAGTAGGTTTCTTATAGAAATGTGTTGAAACTATATTTATGGGTATTCAGAAGGAAAGGGGTTATCAGATTATAAACGCACAATTTAGTAAACACAGAATGGAAGCTTTATAAATAAATGTTCAAGTATAAGCATGGTTGAAATATGTTGTCCTCAAGACCAGTGTGGGCGGGCAGCTTAAGTGTTGTTAATAGGGCTATTGTTTTCTGGGCTATAGTCTACAGGAATCGTCACGCTTGATTTCACATGGTTCTGGTGGTCATAATTAACAGCATTATATGTAAGATCACTGATCTAATGTAATCCGCATAATTTTCTATATCAGGTCTAAAAGCACCATAACACAGATAAGAAACCAAGATTATAAACAAATTCTAAATCTATGGATAGCTTTGAAACTACTTGTTCAATTTTGCTCAGATTTCAACACAAGATCCTGTGCAAGGTAAACTAGGATTACACACATTGGTCATGATCTTAACCCTTTAATGGCTAGATTTGGTCAAGAAAATTTAATTATCTGCCTATTGAATGTCCTTTTACAGGCTAAGAGAATACAATTTATGAAAATTTACCACTAGTCATTCCAGTGATATATTTTCAAAAATTGTATTCTCTTAGCCTATAAATTGGACATTCCACAAGATCATAACCGAGGCTGGTTTTGTCCAGCATGACCATTAAATGGTTAAAAATTAAATGGTTAAAAAAAACCTTTAAAAATCCAAAATATTTTACAATGTGATAAAAACGAAAGGGCAATTAATCTCTGAATGCTTTTCTTGTTTCAGACACGTTTTCCTCAAAGTTTCTGCAAATGTGATGCTAATTTTTATTTAAACGGAGTACATTAAAGATTTAAAGCATAACCTTTAAATCACATGTTAGACCAATATTGAACAAGAGCAGTACAGTAATTGGAGTGGTACTTTCACAGGTCGATAGATAATTTTTACCTGGGTAATGCAAACTTTGATCTGTTATATAAATATACACAGGTAATTGGGTCAGTCGCAAGGTCTATTGACGCCTGGAAATTACAGATCTAGATGCATGTGTTACGAATGTGGTCAATAAACTCAAATACCCAATAAGAATATTAACCCAGAAAATACATCAATTTACACCATACACTCAAAACACCAAGTTAAAGTTCTCATAAATTAAGAGAAGAGAGGAATCTTAAAGAAATTTAGCATAATTTATTCATTTATGCGCACTTTAAGTAGTTGACTGCATTTTAGATTTAGTTCGCAATCTGCTTATTATTACCACCCAGTTAAAATAGTTTCAAAATATTCAACAGCTTACCTGTATAGTTTTTTGGTAATTGAGATTTAGTGAGTGCAGGGATCGATCGATCCTAACACAGGCAAAGTGAGAGTGGAGATTAGCCAGCAATGGGTGGGGCGTAACTAAAACTGGATTCCTCTATTCTCTGAAATGCCTTGTAGTTGTTATTGATGTTTTTTTGTAAGCGCTATAAAACAATAGTAAATAGGTAAATGACTGTAAAGTATAATATCTACTGTGTATATATACATCAAGCTTGCTAAATAAACTCTAAATCCTGGCTTATAATGAATGTCCATAATGCAGGGAAACAAAGAATTAAAAAAATGTATAATGGAATGAGTAGTGGCTCTCGGTGGCTGGTCTCGGGGATTGCGACGCCGTCCCTTGGACACTTTCTCGGGGCTACCCACCCAACAATCATTTGTGCAAAGGATGTTGCCCGCAAATTTGACAGCTGTGGCAGACGTCCTTAAGTGTGTTTTATTTTTATACCAAAAGAGTGACACAGCTAATGACGCTAGGTTATTTCTTCACGTCGAGCGGGGCGCGGGATTGTCATCCACGAGTGACGGCTAAGACGGTCAACCGCATTTTGAGAGTTTCCTAAGCTAAAAGAAATGGCCGCTAGAAGAGCGGAAGAAAAAGAAACTGGTGCTTAAGGCTATCTAAGGATCTGTTAGGAATAGAAAACTTAGATTAGTAAATGCATTTAAGATTTTAACGCACAATTGCAAGTCTCAGTAGAGTGGTAAAAAGTGGTCACAAAGTCCCGCGGTTGAGGGGGGGGGGTCGTGGTTTTGTTAATTTGCTTCTAAACGGCCTTGGTAGGTTTATTCCCAAGACACAACATCACATGGTGGCTTAGTCCTCAGCAGCCTGAAATCACAATGCCAGAGAAGCAGTACTTCTAGGAATGGACAAATTATGGGCGGATACACGCGAGAAACTTTGCATCAGTAGCCAGTTCTATCGCGAAGCGTCTTTCAGACAGCGGGAATTTGGCGGCACAAAGCGCAACTCAGTCGGTGGCAGGTACTGAAAGTAGTCTCACAGCTCTTCTGCGGGAGGTGGGGCTTCCTGTTCAGGGGTCATGGATAGACGCGAGCCGCGCCGAGTGGCTTAGGCTGCAGTTGTAGCAGGTTCAGTCCCTCCTCTGTATGAGGGTGAAGGCATGGTGTTTACGTACACAAGTCTCTTTGAGAAACACAAGGAGCAGCGGAGGCCGGGACAAGTATTCATCTTTTAGGCTGTTAATTTGGCCGCTTTTCCTTGTGACTGTCCAAAAATTGGCCCGAGCGAAGGCTATGTAAACATGCCCACACCGAGCGGTCGAAAGCGTGAAAAGTTCAGGGTGAAATTCACAAGCGAAGCAAACAAGGCCGGAACAGTGAAAAAGGACAGTCGACTGGGGTCGTTATCGAACCTCGCCGTGCTCAGACCTTGACGTGACCAAGTCACGATGCAGAGTTGGTTGCTTTTATATTTGTCAGCTCTGCATCTCATTATCTTTTGGTGAATGGCTAATGCCCTAGGTTTGTTCTTGACAAATCAGGCATCGCCTATGTGGGCAGAGGTCTTAGCAGCATCTGAGCAGGAAGCAGGCGATCGATGGCGTGGACAATTTGCTGGTTACTTTATTCAAGGTACCGGTAGGCTATGTTAAATGCTGATCTCATGGCAGCTTTCTTCTTGAATAACTTTGAGTTGGTTGTTTCCAGAAACTGGGATTCTCCAGCTTCCTAGCGGTACTGAACACTCCGAGGGTAATTGTGATCATAAGCCATATTTCCGAGGCAGAAGTCGTGCAAATATAATATATACATTCTGAAAAGTGTCTACGCAGTCAATGGCATAATGCATACATGGCTATGTCCTGCCCTATGAAACAAGAATTCTGCAGAATTAAATGTCTTGCCTGTCTACTGTTTGTCACTGGCATTGACTTTAACATTGAAAAAACAGTTTTGTATCAATGTCACAGTGACCATTGACTGCGTGACCTCAGTATCATCATGCCGATTCCTAAGTATAGGCAACCACATAGCCAAATTTAGTTGCAATAGGATTAACTGATCTTGAAATATCAGATGAGAGGTTTTGCTAAACGCAAAAATGTAACATAGTTGATGCTGTCACCAGAAAAGTGACACATGTTTTGATTTCTGCTTTACAGGTGAGACAAAAACCTGTCTATTCCGTCAGTACTCACAGTGGCCCGGCACATGCGCAGAGGAGGAAAATTGGGCCTTAGACACTCATGCCCGTGTCTGTGCATCAGGGTATTGCCATCCAACTAGGTAGTCATGACGTACCCCGAGGTGGCATTTAACTGGTTCCGGGTTGTTAGTCCTTCCCATTTCCCTACCCACACAACCACTGGAAGATTTAAAAATATTTTCAATTGGAATGGCTGGCTACATCGGGAAGTGGTGTGGGGGTAAGAGTAGAATTGTTTTAATTAGTCTATTTCATTCTCGATCTAGATTTTTACATGTTCATTCCGTCAAAAATTAGGTTAATTTCTGGGGATTCTGACTGGAATAGTATTCATGTATGAAATTGAACAAGACTATGACATCTCTTGATGTCGTCCGAGTATCGAATAATTGCTGATCGAGTCACAATGGAATCGTACTAATTAAGACTCGAGACGTCGTGGTTATCGAGTCAATAATCTTCAACCCAAGCCGTACATGACAAAATCATGAGATGCTGTGGTTTATAGTCCATAATCAGCGATCATAGACGTGTCTTTAAAGCTAGAAAGCACGTATAAGAAATTTGCCATGGCTTTTTATATTCATTAGCGCTATAATAACAAAATCAGCACAATGATGACAGAGCTAATTCAGCAATGTTTTACAAATTATTACGTGGTGAGAAATAAATTAGAAAGTCAGACATTCAATTAACTTGGAACCGACAATTTGCAGACCAAGAAGACTATTTTTTGGAAATTTACCACTACAATGACTGAGCCAGTCATTCCTGCAGTAAATTTTCAAAAATAAGTTTTATTAAACAAATTTGAGGGTTAAAGGGTTAAAATATGTCTCGCTTAGCTATTTTCATCAATTATTCGTAGAAGAATTTAAATGGGTTTAACGGTCTACACACTCAATGTTTGCAGACCACATTTTCCATGGGGTTTAACTCTGGATATACTGAATATCTTGAAAACAATTTGACTGAAAGCTGTTGGTGGCTAAGGCACCACTAACTTTCAGTCAACTTGCTTTCAAAATATTCAGCCGGTCCAGAGTTATTGCACATTGGAATTATTTTCTGGTGGATTGCAGCAGTCAGACAGAAAAGAATTAGCTGTTGAATCTTTAGAAACAAATTCAACTTGAAATTCTTAATGCCATGGTCAGACAGCAAGCAACAGCACCCAGTCAAATTAGTTTCAAAAATATTCAATTTAATATATTCTTTAACGAATGTCTCATTTTTAGTCTGTAAGTTTCAAAGACTTAATGGTCAAGCTTTAGAGAATGTCCATTCGATAGCCAAGAAGTTAACTTGTTTAAATTTACATCTAAGATAACTGGCTCAGTTATCTTGCTACACAAGTAAGCCATTCAGTTGGTAAATTCATAACAAGAACGTGAACCACTGATAATTGTTTTCTCCCCTATGGATGGCTTTTCGTATTATAGTGTTTTAATCCAGTGGATGCATTTTGAGTAATGGACCTTTCCAGTTTTAGCAATACCCCGCCCATCTCTAGCTAAGCTCCACCAACACCTGCACTCTCTGACTATCAAATTCCAGAAAACTATACAGGTAAGCTGTTGAATATTTTGAAACTAATTTGCCTGGATGCTGTGACCATAGAAATGTACTATAAGATTTCTATGGCTGTGATCAGTCAAATTAGTTTCAAAATATTTGACAGAATGTTTATTAAATAATAAAGACATACAATTCGTACAATGTGTTGGACTATTAAGCGTTTAAGACGGCATTCATGCTGTAATTGATTATGACATCATCCTACGCATCACATAGTTGATTATGATGTCATATGATGGATGAATAAACTGGAAGGTCTTTTGACCGCAAATCATTTTGACACCATCTGGGGTAACATGAGAAATTCCCCAAAAATCTCCTTAGTCATGATGAAGATTGCATCCCAGCATGGGATAGAATGATTTAGAACCTATCTGTAAAGTTTCATCAAAATCGGATGAACAGTTGTTGACTTAAATAAGGATAATGAGAAACTTTAACACAGATATTGTCCAAAATATTAAAAGTTCAAAACCATGAAAAAAAAAGGAGAAATTCTCCAAAATCTACTTATAGTAATGGTGAAGATGCCTTTCCTGTATGGCCATGGGGTAAAACCAGTGGATAAAGTTTCATCAAATTCGGTTGATCCATTGTTGACTAATCAGGCCAATTTGAAAAACTTTAACGCAAATATCATCCAAATTATTCTAAGTCCAAAACCATGAAAAAGACATGAGAAATTCCCAAGAATTCTGCTTAGTAACAATAAAGATTGCATCTCTGCATGTGATAGAAGCAGTCAGTAAAGTTTCATCAAAATTGCATGAGCCTGTCTTGACTAATAAGGATAACACTGCCGACGTGGACCACTGCGGACTACATAAACGGGTAACTCCATTGCCTTGCTTCCCTAAGGCTGAAACAAAGTCTTTTCTTGGCATGCACACATGGCCATTTCTCACACACCATTGCAGAAGTCATATTTGCCTGCTTGATGACTTTTAGGTTAAAAGGAGTGACATAATAACCCTAGATCACTCAGACATGTTTCTCTCTTTTGGGTGATTGACTTGGCACGATAATGAAGATCAGTGCGTCAGCTCAATAAGAAAATACTCGAGTAAGGTATATTCCGCCACCATGTACTCTATATTTGAGCACGATAGAGACAGCGATTCCGTAAAAGCGAGCCATATCTTACTAGACCCTAAGGCGGTATTCACACTAGAGTTTTAATCCGAATTAAGACCGAAGTAAGTCCGATCGAACGCAAATATTCATTTACTTGTCATAACTTGTGTAAGCTTGAACGCTTACACGAGTAACGCTTATACGGGTAAAACGAAAATTTGTGATCAATTGGACTTCCTTCGGATTAGCTAATCGAATGTGAACACGGCCTAAGTCACAAATGATGTACTCCAAATGATGAATCAATCAAATTCCTAACCACACAACATTTGATTGCAGGATATTAATGGCTCTTGGGTTAGAATGGCCAGTGGCTTTGGACCTGTTTATGAGTTTCCAAGAAAACATACAGCAGTACAGCTTGGAATTAATATAACATCTTTCCAGGGCAAAATAAAACGTACTGTTGTATATTTTGACCATAATTGACCTTTCCACTCTATCCATCCAGCATATGACGTCATAATTAACTATGTGACGTGTAGAATGACATCATAATGAATTACATCATCATCATGAATGACATGGATAAGTACGTCATGAACGCATATTTGAAGATCTATCCCTTAAACCCAATGTATAAAACCATACATTTCGGGTACGCATTTACTCCCAAACTGGGTACATTCGGGTACACGCACACTCGGGTACACTAATACACATTTAAAACAAACACTCGGGTACACCAAAACTTGGGTACATAAAGAACACAGATTGTTACCAAATCGGGTACAACTACACATCAAGTCGGGTACAAAAACGACAACAACAATGGGATGTATCTACCAAATCTGGGTACATACACATAGGATTGGGTACAATCGGGTACAAGATTACTATAAAAGGAGCGCGCAAACAGTGCATCGGCATCCAGACTCAACGGACACTAACCGTTAGCGTCAGGACAACATAGCATCTTACAAGATTATTACAAAAATAGCATATTTGAAGACGGACTATGCGTTGTTGTACGAATTGTATGTCTTTACTATTTAATAAATATTCTGTTGAATATTTTGAAACTAATTTGCCATAGGCAGCAACAACACCCTGTCAAATTAGTTACAAAATATTCAACAGCTTTACCTGTATAGTTTTCAAGAAATTGATAGCTAGGGCGTTCAGGGATCTATCAATCCCAACATGGTGACGTGTGGGTGGAGCTTAGCTAGAGGTTGGCGTGGTATAGCTAAAACTGGAAAGGTAAATTGGATTAGAAGACATTGTTAACTAAGGCAACGATGTCGTCTCTTCCAATCCAATGTCATTCAAAATATCTGAGAACATATTTCTGACTAACTACGGTAACATGGTCCTATTCCGTTTTAGAAACATGTTAATTTATTTATGAGCTGTACTGTAATGCCAAAATATTCTGTAGTTTGATTGTGGTTTTCATTGACCAATGCATGTATGCATGTGCCCTGAGCCACCCAGACTAATCCACCCACCCTAATCCACCATCCTGATCCACCTACACCAGCAACCCACCCCCCCCCCCCCCACCGATATACCCACCCTGATCCACCCACCCACCCTGATAGTGATACACCCACCATGATCCACCCACACCAACCACTTGCCAACACATTTTCCAATATCGAGACATATTGTAGATTGATCCATCATGATCGCAGTATATATGAATCTCTCGACACAGATCCTGCCAGCCAAATGCATTTCAAACTGGCTATTCACATACCGGCTTATCTAATATCATAATATCTGACTGTTCAGCCAGCGGTAAAGCACATCATATATTGTAGTATTATACATTTAACCCTTCGCATGGCCATAATGGTCAAGAAAATTTAAATATCTTCCTATTGAATGTCCATTTACAGGCCAAAAGAACACAATTTTTGAAAATTTATCACTTGGCTCGTTGAAATTTTCAAAAATTATATTCTCTTGGCCTGTAAATGAACATTCCACAAGACCATAATAGAGGCCGGTTTTGGCCGGCTTGACCATTAAAGGGTTAACGCTTGGCATATCCCCAATACATCCGCGGACAGATAGAAAATGTTGTACCGTTGATGCAGAAAAATACATAAGTAGTATATACAAATATTTTTTTTATGCTCTAGGAAGCACGTAAACTGTAGGAAATCAATTATAGTCTATAAGACTTGCTCTCAAGTACTTGACTTTCTATCCATTGTGAGGCCGTAAATTATGTGAGCAATGCTCAAAGACATCCAGGGGAGGATGCTGATAAAGCAGAAAAAGAAAATCGCTTAGAAGTAAGAAGTGCAGCTTTGACTTCATGAATTATAGTAAGACAAAATCACGCAAATTTACGTAACCCTTTCAGCGATGAATTCCTCGATCTCATTTTCAAGGCAACCGTACAGGTAAGCTATTGAATATTTTGAAAATAATTTGACTGGGTGCTGTTCCTGCCATAGCCCAGTCAAATTAGCTTTCAAACTATTCAACAGCTTGTTTATTAAATAGTAAAGACATACAATTCATACACCAGCGCTTATAGTCCGTCATCAATTAACCCTTTAACACTTATATCAGCCAAAAATGGCTTCTGCAGTGGTCTTGAGAAATGTCCATTTACAGATCAAGAGATGACTATCTTTGAAAATTTACCACTAGAATGACTGGCTCGATAACCGAGCCAGTCATTCTGGTGCTAAATTTAAAAAAGTCTTCTCTTGGTCTCCGAATGGACATTTTCTATGAGAAAATTTATATTTTCTTGAACAAATCTGAGGGTTAAGCGTTCGTGACAAACTTATCTACGTCATTCATGACGTAATTGATTATGAAATCATCCTACATGTCACTGAGTTGATCATGTTGACTATGACATCATATGATTGATTGATGAATAAACTGGAATACTCCATTCAAACACTTAATGTGTGATTTTTGTCGCTTTCATGATGGACCTATGTTATTTGATTGTGACATCAGCAAACATGAGAGATTTTGAAATACTTAAGTGACAGATCAGATTCCAGTCCATTACATCGCTGAAGGACAGATACATGGCAGAGATTAAGTCAACCAAAGTCCCAGTCACATCCATTATCTTCTACGCTAAAAGTATCAAACTTGCGCCTTCTACTTTAATTGAAGAATGATGACATAAACAAACTTAATTCTGCAGCTCTGGTGCCTTTACCTAGAGGGAAAAAGCTGAAGCAAAGCTGTCACTGGAAGTGCTTCAGACGTCTGCGAGAACAAGATAATGTTAATGTCATCTATGAATATTTAATATTGGTGTAAGGGATGCTCGCTGGTGTGCTCACATGTCTCCGGTTCCTGTCTCTTGGGAATGGTAAAAGATACAGTATAGTTCAATAAGGAGGTTTACACCAGATTTAGCCTAAACTTGGTAACAAATCACAAAGTAATTGCAATCCTTAGGGTAGTATTATAGACAGGGTGATAACCCCCAAATTTTATTAGTTGATACCCAGACCAGTCACACCATTCAGGGTGGGTGATCTAAATACCGAAGTCTAGGCACCCTTCAGAAGTTGGGGGGGGGGAACTCTCTGATGCCTCACCCACTTAGAAAGAATGCCCATATTTTGGCAGTTAGGCCACACTCCATGCTGGGGGTACGACCTAGCTCTCAACCAATGACAAGTGGGGGTTATCGCGCTATCTATACAACTAACCTTGCAATTACGTTGCTATATGTATTACCAGGTTTAGACTAAAGAGGGTTTAGACCTCCTTACTGAATTCCAGCCAACATGTTTGCAAAACAAAATAAAATTCACTGTTGAATATTTTGAACATAATTAGATTGGAAGGCAGCAATGTCTTCCAATCCAATTCTGTTCAAAATTTCAACAAAAACATTTCTTACATCGTGGTCAAAATTGTACTCGCTAACATGTTTCTGTTTTGCAGACATGTTAAGTTCTTTCTGAGCCGTACTGTAGATCGATGTCCCGCCAACAAATCTCCTCTGGGCAGCTGAAAGTGGGATATATTGCGCTGCTATCTTGGGACATAATATTTAAGCATTTAATCATGGCCAAATTTGCTCATCAGGATTTTTTTTTAAGCTTTACCACTGAAATGAATGGCTCAGTTATGGAACATAATTTGTCGGTAGAAAATTGTCTAAAAAGTCTTCTGTTGGACTTTTAGATGGATATTTCTCAACATGTCTGCAGAAGTCATTTTTGGTCCAAGTAGTCATTGGTCCTAGTGATCATTAATGGATTACATAATTACAGACATGTATGCAACATTCTGTATTAACTACGTGACTTGTAGGATGACGTCATAATCAAGCCATGAATGATGTAATTAATTTCATCACGAACGCTTAATTGATGATGGACTAAGCGTTGTTTTACGAATTGTATGTCCTTACTATTTAATAAACATGCTGTTGAATATTTTAAAACTAATTTGACTGGTCACTGGACAGCACCTAGTCAAATTAGCTTCAAAATGCTCGACAGCTTATCTGTATAGTTTTCTGGAAATTGATAGTCAGGGACTATCTATCCCCACGTGGGCAGGGCATGAGTGGAACTTAGCTAGAGATGGGCAGAGCATAGCTAAAACTGGATTCCTCCATTTTTGCGCAAAAAATGGATGGAAAAATTAACATTTTGACAATGACCATGTAACTATGAGTATCTACTGGTAAGATCATGCTGATTATTATTTTTGCGCAAAAAATGAATGGAAAAATTAACATTTTGACAATGACCATGTAACTATGAGTATCTACTGGTAAGATCATGCTGATTATTTTGAGATATAGCAGTGGAAAGACTTCATGTTAATGTAACCATTTAACTCTTTAAAACTCATATCAGCCAAAAAATGATAAGTACATCACGAACGCATATTTGAAGACGGTCTATGCATTGTTGTACAAATTGTTTGCTTTTACTATTTAAGAAATATTCTGTTGAATATTTTGAAACTAATTTGACTGGGTGCTGTTGCTGCCATAGGCAGCAACAGCGCCCAGTCAAATTAGTCACAAAATATTCAACAGCTTCCCGGTATAGTTTTCAGGAAATTGATAGCTAGGCCATTCAGGGATCGATCAATCCCAACATGGCGAGGTGTGGGTGGAGCTTAGCTAGTGATGGGTGGGGCATAGCTGAAACTGGAAAGGTCCATTAAATGTCCATTTGCAAACTAAGATAAGAGTATTTTTTTAAATATTTACCACTGGAATGACTGACTCGATAACAGAGCCAGTCATTCCAGTGGTAAATTTTCAGAAATACTCTTCTCTTGGTCTGCAAATGGATATTTTCTATGAGAAAATAAAAATTTTCTTGAACAAATTCGAGGGTCAAAGGGTTAATCGTCAATACAGGTCAAGAAAATGTATATGATTGCTTTTCGAATGTCCATTTGCAGGCCAAAAGAAAACTATTTTAAAAATTAACCACTAGAATCACTGGCTCACTTATCGTGGAGCCAGTTATTCAAATCATGGTAAAAATCTAAAATTAGTTTCCTCTTGGCATGCAGATGGACATTCTGAGACAAGACCACTGTAAAGGACAGCTTTGGCAAAACAACTCACCTTTCCAGAGCATCCATCCATCATCTGACCTCGTATGACGTCATAATCAGCTCAGCGTGTGTATGACGTCACAATCATTACGTCACAAAGGGTTCCATATAGACTGTGATCAAATCTCAAACACAGTCCGACACGTTGTATGAATTGTATGTCTTTGCAATTCTTTGCTATTTAATAAACATGCCGTTGAATATTTAGAAACTAATTTGACTGGGCGCTGTTGCTGCCTAAAATATTTAACAGCTTACCTGTGTAGTTTTTTTTAAATTGATAGTCAGGGAGTGTTGGGATCGATCGATCCCAACACGAGCGAGGTATGGTGGAGCTTAGCTAGAGATGGGCGGGGCATAGCTAAAACCGGACATGTCCATTAGCATGTGTTATAGCGAGTGTGACTTTAAGATGACAAATATGTTTGGAATCAGACATGAAAAGATAATAAATTTCATATAAATAGCTATCTAGAGAAGTTTCCCGCTTAACCCTTTAGTCCTCGAATTTGTTCCCAAAAATTTCAATTTTCTCATAAAATGTTCATTTGCAGACCAAGAGAAGACTATTTTTTAGAAGATTTACCACTGGAATGACGGTCTCACCTATCGAGCCAGTCATTCCAGTGGTAAAGTAAAAAAAAATTGTCTTCTCTTGGTCTGTAAATGGACATTTCTCAGGACGACTTCAGAAGCCGTTTTTAGCTGATATGAGTGTTAAAGGGTTAAAGAGAAATTGTTGAGGAATATATAAGATTGCTGCGTCAACGTCATGATCAGCTGTTTTGCAAAAAACTAGTAACCTTTGTGTGCCAATACGTCAATCTATGCATACTTCTTGTACGCCAGACTTAAAGAAGTAGACAGATGACTAGATTAATGAAACCGCTAATTAGGAAGCGTGATGGCGATATATTTGACCGCTTCGCCATCTCAACTCGGCCGTGTTAGTGACAGTGCTTGAAGTTGAATTTTTTTCAAAAATTGTAAACAAAGACACGCATCGTTGATTGAGCTTATATGATTGTTTATCTTCAACCGTATTACAATTTCGCGACCAGTGGTAAATGAAAGGGATATATATTATTGTTTCTGCGGCTCTCTTGTGACAACCTATGACTTTCTTGGTTAAATCAGCTATTGAGTAACTGGTGAAAATCCTCTGATCAGGGATTTGGATCACTGGGACCATAATGTGGGTTACTGGGCCATTTTGGGCCACATTGGCCCAGTAACCTGCACTATTAGGAAAGTGGGCCCAAATCAAAACCAATTATCACATTTTACCACTTTGAACCTGAAATCCCAGAATTTAGGTTTTAGTCATTATATAAGTAAGATGTTGAATATTTTGAAACCAATTTGACTTAAGTTTGAGTCAAATTAATTTCAAAGCATTCAACGGTTGAAAGGGTTAATGCAATAGTAGTAGTACTCCCTTCTTGGAGGATATATTCCCACCATGTACTATGTTTGATTTCTGTGCTAAAGTCTGAAGGTGTATGACCATAACAACCGCCGCCAGGTCATACCGGCTATATGTTGCGCCGTATGTTGTTAACCACCTAGCACTAAAGTCAGATCGAAACTATTTTTGAAAATGTATCACTGGAATGACTGGCTCTTGTTGCAAATAGACATTGTCTATGAGAAGTTTGAAATTTTCATGAACAAATTTGAGTGTTAAAGTCTTAATATAACTCTTCTAAAATTTTGATATTTCTAACTTATCCTTCCTATTTTTTGCAGGTAACTAATGGGCGATGGCCTCTAAACACTCAGTTTTTCCTGCTGCGGCTAATGGATTTACTAATGTGGATTTCATAAAAATAAAAATTTGATGATCCGTGTTAGCGTATAGTCTAATTTCTGTAGGGAAACACTATATTTGAACTAAAACATGATGATATACTTCCGAAAAAGTTGGTCCCGATCCCAGGATGATTCATAATACGGAAAAATTAGTTACCTCTCCGGGATGTAGAAATTGTTTCATTACTCAAACAATTTCTACATCCCGGAGAGGTAACTAATTTTTCCTTATTATGATAATGTACGTTCGAACCATGATCAGCTACTACACACATCAACGGCTGACATAGCTATGCTGGCGGCTCTTCTGGATCAACTGCAGACTGTTATCAACCGTATTCCTGAGGTCTTAGCTAATGTACATCTCACATAAGCTCTATGTACCATCTGAGATTTTGTGGGATTTCAATCAAATATCAATAAATTTCATTTAATCTCTTAATTATAACCACACGTTTTGAAAAAACTGCAGGGATATTACAATCACGTCCATCTATCTGTCTGTCCATCCATCTCCTCAGAAAGCTTCTAGTAGAATTTAATCAAAATTATTGCGTAAATTACCAATATGCTTGTGGATTGGGAGACACTGTTTACACTACCTTCCATCCTCAGCCTGGGTGGTGGGGTGATGGAAGACTGTCAAAGTTAAAGGAATATAACCAATCTGGTGATTTACCATATCATGGCCCTATGGGTGTAGAATGTGAGACAACCTAATACATTAGGCTGTGACATTGCTCGGGTCGGAAGAGGCTGATGGGGGAGGGGCAAAACGTCAACTGAATTTGTTATGTGAATAGCAGCGACAGCAGAGTGAAATCTACACAATGTAACATGCACAAGATCAAGGTAAGAGATGAATTGCTCATATCTCATTTTAATGTTTCGATAAAGGAAAGCTGGTGAATATTTTAGAATTAGTTTGACTGCAAGCCTTTGCTGTCCTGGTGAGTTGGGCAGCAACAGCTTTCAGTCAAATCAAAGTACTTGAAATTAGTTTCAAAATATTCAACAGGTTAGCGGTATCTATGGTTACCATGAAATTTGGAATTCAGGATTCAAAGTATATAAAGTGATCCCACCACGCGCAAAGCAACGACAGAGCCTACGTAGAGATGGGCGGGGCATAGCTAAAAGTAGATCCATCTATTAGAAAATAAAAATTTCTGCTTTGTCCTTCGATAAGTGATTCGCAATAAAATGGTCCAGTAGATTTACATCAAGTACATCAGATTTAACCCTTACCACTCTGATGTATTCTATCTTTTTATGTGCCAATAGCGAAGAAACTGGTGTACATTTTTCAACAATTTGTTCTGGTATATGTTGCTATCTACAACATCAACATC
The DNA here is from genome assembly GCA_034401795.1 of Chaetoderma sp. LZ-2023a. Classification (NCBI taxonomy): domain Eukaryota; kingdom Metazoa; phylum Mollusca; class Caudofoveata; order Chaetodermatida; family Chaetodermatidae; genus Chaetoderma; species Chaetoderma sp. LZ-2023a. The sequence continues at coordinate 33,501,294 of CM067365.1, read as the reverse complement.
TACCACCAAATCGCTTGAGAAATGAACATCATTTCTTTTAATTTAATTTGAAAATTAAAAGTTTTGACATAGAGTGGTAAGGGTTATAGCACAGAAGACAGAATTACAGAATCGCCATTTTCATGAAATCTCAACCTGATCACTGTCGTATTCACCATATTATTCTGAAGAAAAAAAGAAGAGAAACATTTACAAGATGAAAGAACAAGAGAAAACGGAAATAAAACTGGAACAGTCAACAAAGTTGATTTCAAATGGCAATAACAAGCCAATATGCCTAATGACTGTGCTTACTCTAATAATGCATGTCACGGGCCCGTATTGACCCAGTAGCGGCCCCGTAACATGCGTTATCAGGATAGATGTTTGAGGAACAGAAATTAGAAGCGCGCCAATATCTGCCTAGAAGTTAAAATGACGTGTGAGAGATAATGGTATTAATGGACAAGCTATGTAAGGATGCACACTTTAAATCTTTTAGGCATCTGTGTAGATATTCAGTTGTATGTAATATTTTATCGAACAAAATTATAAATCATCTTAATTTCTTCGCAACTCTCGACCAATCAACTGAATTTGAACGTGCTCACTAGTCTAAATACGTCTACTCACTAAGTGATTCCGGCCATCAGGGAATCGATTACTCGGTTAAATAAAGGAATTGACCAGCTATCGTTGACGATTTTACGCTAGGAATTTCATTCGCAAAAAACTATTTATATTTTCCCGTAGAAATTTTTAAACAAACTGAATTGACCAATCAACAGTGGATTTATAAAATTCAATCATCTGACTTAATGTAACGCTAAGGTTGATTGGATAAAAAATGCCTGTAATTCTTGCGTATTTAGCAATCAAAAACTGGTGCTCTTAAAGCCTTCCAGACGGCGCGTAGGACTGTATGTCGGCTTATTGAAAGCCGTCCAGACGGCTCTTAGGTTTATTTGTACACTTTTTGCCTGTTCCTTAGATTTAACCATTTAACACTAAAGCTGGCCAAAAAACACCTTCTGCAGTGGGCTTGAGACTGAGAGATGTCAATCTGCAGATCAAGAGAAGACTCGATAACGGCGCCAGTCACTCCAGTGATAAATTTTCAAAAATCATCTCTTGGTATGCAAATGGACATTTTTTATCGGAAAACTTAAATTTTCTTGAACAAATTTGAGGATTAAAGGGATGTTAAGCTTTTGCTCAGGCATGATGGATGATTAGCACGTGCCAAATATCTGTCAAAAATGCATGCATATAAGTCTTAACCCTTTACTGGTGAAGCCAGCCAAATCCGGCCTATCCAGTGGTCCTGAGGAATGTCCATTTGCTTGCCAAGACAAGACTAAATGATGCTGTACTGGACTACGTGCTCATTATAGCTTAACCCTTTAACCCGTGAATTTGGTTATCGAGCCAGTCATTCCAGTGGTAAATTAAAAAAAATAGCCTTCTCTTGGTCTGCAAATGGACATTTCTCAAGCCCACTGCAGAAGCCGTTTTAGACTGATATGAGTGTTAAAGGGTTAACCTTTTAATGGCTAAATATGATAAAGAAAATCTAAATATTTGCTCATAGAATGTCCATTTGCGGGCCAAGAGAAATGATTACTAGTATTGGTAACTTACCACTGGAATGACTGGCCCAATAACCGTGCCAGTCAATCCAGTGGTAAATTTTCAAAAAAGTCTTGTCTTGGCCTGCAAATTGGCATTCAGTAATTAAATAATTTAATTTTTTTGACTAAATCTGTCCATTAACCCTTACCACTTTGATGTCAATATTTTCTATTTTTTCCTGTGTCAATAGAAGAGAAACTGGTGCACAATTTTCAACAATTTTGGTGGACGATGTTGGTGTCTACGACAGCACCATCTTCCACCAAATTTGTAGAAAAATTAACACCAGTTCATCTTTTAATTTAATTTGAAAATTTTGACATCTGAGTGCTAAGGGTTAAACGGCTAACTTGTAATCTGATATTTCTTACTAAATGTGTAATTAATGTATCAAGTTTCTAAGTCATATGGCGTCATAATCAACTGCGTGACGTAGGCTGATGTCATAATCAATGATGTCATGAATGAGTCGATTTAGTCTGTCTTAAATGCTTAATAGTCAGTCAGGTTGTACCGTATATCTGTACAATTTAATAAACACGCTGTCAGCAATAGAACCCAGTCAAATTAGTTTCAAAATATTCAACAGCTTACCTGTATAGTATTCTGGAAATTGAGATTCGGAGAGTGCAGGGGTCAATCGATCCCAACACAGACAAAGTGTGGGTGGAGCTTAGCTAGAGATGGGTGTGGAATAGCTAAAACTGGATTCCTCCATTGCAGGCCATAGGAATAAGTATTTGTGTACATTTACCACGAGAATGTGAGGCTTTAACCCTTAAATGGTCAAATTTGGTCAAGAAAGTTTCAATTTTCTCATACAAAATGTCCATTTGCAGACCAAGAGAAGACTATTTTTGAAAATTTACCACTGGAATGACTGGCTCGGTTACCGAGCCAGACATTCCAGTGATAAATTTTCAAAAATAGTCTTCTCTTGGTCTGCAAATGGACATTTCAGAAGACCACTGCAGAAGCTAAGTGTTAAAGGGTTAAAGTTTGCTGACCCGAGATGAAAATACTGGAACATCCCAGGCACTAATATTCTACATTAGAAAAGCCCATCACCACAGGATCTTTTCAGCCAAATTTGGTTGAAATCGCTGAGAATGGTAAGAAGTAATTTGACAATTTCCGGTACATTTTTCATAAAATCTAAGATTTCCCCCCAAAATATTGATGAATCAAAATTCTGAATGGAGGATCTGGAGTCTACCGCCATAGAATCGATCTAACCAAATTTGGTTGAAATATGTCAAGCAGCTATGGAAGAATAGCATTTGGACCATTTCCTGTAAATTTCTCATAAAATATAATCAAAATTCTAATGGAAGTTCTGGAGCCTATAACCATATGGTCCTTCCAGCCAAATTTGGTTGAAATCGCCCAAGTGGTTAATGAGGAGTAATATCTTCTTCTTGCGTTCATCTTTCTCATGACAGTAATCTTAGACTGTTTTCCTTATTTGGTGCATGAAAGCTGAAGCGGTCATCAAACTGTCTCTGTCTCCTCTGATCTTCTCTTCAAAAGATACTTCAATAGGCCAGAAGCTTCTCCTAGCCTGTTCATATCGCTGGCAGTGCTGCAAGAGATGTTCTGCTGTTTCTTCTGACTGCTGACACTCACAAAGCGCAGATTCTGTAATCTTGAGACGGTCAAGATGTGCATTGAGACGATTGTGACCAGTCCTCAATCTGAAGATACATGTCTGATCCTCACTACTGAGGCTGTGTATTGCATCATTATGCTGCCTGCTGGTGGTTCTTGTGGCTTTAATGATATACTTCAGTTCTTCAAAGTCAACCTCACGGTTGAATTGTTCTTTATTTGACTCTTCCGTAGCCAGTTGATCAGCTTTGTCATTTCTTAATATGCCACAATACGAGGGGATCCACTGTAAGTTGACATTGTTCTCCTTAGCCAGTTACGTAAGATTTTCATGAATTAAATCTGTACTTTCCTTTCCACTCTCCAGCGCCTGGAGCGCTGAGGGGGAGTCTGTCAGGAAGACAATATTTTCATTTCTGGTTTTTCGTTGTATCAGCAATTGGCTAGCTAAGATCAGTGCCTGGATTTCTGCAGTGTAATTGCTACGGTGCTTCCCTGTTGGCAAGCATGAGCCTGTTATATCTCCACATGGAAACCGAATGTGAGCACCTGCCCCTCCATTCTTGACAGCCTGGATAGCTGATCCATCTGTATAAACATGTATCCATTCCTCAGGGTAGTTTTCTGCAATATGACTCAATGCAAGAACTTTGTTTGTCACCTTTGCTTGATCTCCCTTGCTTTCAATCCCTGGAATCGAGGGCCAGATTGAAATTGTGTTTTCTATTTCAGAAGCATTCCATGGTTCCCTCTCAGAGATAGCAGTTATGTTTCTACATCTGGGGAAGATGTCTGACTCTCTGTTTCTTTCAATTTTCTTTGATGTTAATAAGAAATTATTCCTTTTGAGCCTTCTTCTAGACATTTGGTGAAATTATTCCTTTTGAGCCTTCTTCTAGACATTTGGTGAGTCAGCATATGCATGGGATGGTGAGGCATCAATTTGAATTTCTCGTATTGAATCTCGGCCTTGATTTCTCGTCTCTGCTGGAGCGGCTGGATATTGGTAAGTTCTTCCATCGCTGCTATTGGAGTGGTCTTCATAGACCCTGTTATGATACGAGGAGCCTGATTTTGTACCTTATCCAATGTCTGAAGGGTGCTTGTAGCAGCTGTCATCCATGATAATGAGCCGTATTCGATGATTGGTCTAACTGATCTAGAGTAAACCTGTTTCAGAATTTTCATGTAAGCTCCCCATTTTGTTCCAGAGAGCTTCCGCATAACTGCCAGTCTTCGCTTGGCTATACCTTCAGCTTTTCTGATTTGCGCCTTCCAGGTTAGTCTTTTGTCAAATATCAGACCAAGATAAGTTACTTCATCCTCAAAGTGCAGAACTGAGTCACCAAATTTCAGACTTGTCTTGTGTTCCTTTTTAGTGGATAGTGTGAATAGAGTTGCCACTGTCTTCTTTTTGTTTATCTGGACAAACCATCTTGTTACCCAAGAATTGAGGTGATCAACTGCGAGTTGCATGCAGTAATTGGCTGTTGACACATACTCCTCGCTGCCCCACATCACAAGATCGTCAGCATACAATGCAGCTGTGACTCCCATTGGAAGGTTCTTCACCAGGTCATTGACGAATATTGTGAAGAGGGTGGGAGAGACTACACCTCCCTGAGGCACACCATGTCGTAGCAGGACTTTCTTGCTGCTCGTCCCATTCAGCTGTACTGATGCCTTTCGGTTATGGAGATACTGGCATATCTAACTGTACATTTTTCCAGAAATATCACTGGTCCTGAGCTTTTGGAGGAGTCCATGCTTCCATACTTTATCAAATGCCTTCTGCAGATCAACCCACACGGTGATGGTATGCTTTTTCCGTTGGAATACCTCCTCAATAGACTGTGTCAGATACGTTGTTTGATCCTCAGTAGATCTGCACTTTCTGAAGCCATTTTGTTCATCCGCTAAGAGATTGTTGCTTTCAAGATGTCGAAGAAGTCTCTGGTTGAGGATTCTTTCCATGGCTTTGACAGTGCAACTAGTCAGACTGATAGGTCAATAACTTGCCGCTTTGGATTTATTCTTGCCTTTTTTCAATACAGGGATCATGTTGGCCTCTCTCCACAACTGGGGAACTTCTCCTGTGTACCAACTGTGGTTGAAAATCTCCAAAAAGCTTGTGCTTTCCAATAGTACCCAGATTCCTCAACACCTCATTGGTTATTCCATCTGGTCCAGGAGACTTCCTGTGATTCAGAACTTTCAAGCTTTTCTCCAACTTGCTGATGGTTAGAAGCTCATCCATTCCCGCGGCATGTATTTGTGTGTCTCCGTTCCACTTTGCAGACTTTATTGCAGATTTTTTTACAACTCACTGCCACATCTGGATTACTTACTTTCTGAAACATACAAGCAAAGTGTTCAGCAGCAGCCTCTCCTGTTTTAATTTCACAATCCTATTCAAGAGTTATGTTCGGTACTCTGGTGTTTTCATCGTTAAGCTGCTTCACATGCCTCCAAAGTTTGTTCGTATCTTTTTCAAGATTTAAGCTTGACGGGTTTTTTCTCCACGATTCTCTGGTGGCTCTGATTTTGGCTTTCAGATATTTTGCCTTGGATTGTTGGAGTTTCACATGGTTGGCTTCTGTTGGGACATTCTCTGCAATTTCCTTTGCGTTGAACATTTCTTCGTGTAACTTTTGCAGAGATGTATTCCAGTAGTCTGTAATTTTTCCTGGATCCCCTAGGAATGCATTTGCCAGCAGCAGAGAGTAAAGCAGAGTTAAGCTCTTCAACAACTTTATTGATATTTTGGTTTTTGACATCAATGTCTTTTACCAATCTGTCACTCTCTTTCTGATATCTGTCCCAGTCTGCTTTCTTATAGTTCCATCGAGGAGTCTGATTCTGGTAAATCTCAACATCCATGTTAATGGTAATGAAAACAGGGCGGTGATCACTGCCTCCAAGCTGTTCCCCAACAATACGCAAAGATTCTTGATGTAGATTTTCTGTTGAAAATGCTAGATCAGGCGAACTTGAGGTATGCCATCATCTTGAGTAGAATGTAGGGGGGGGGGGGGGTGTCATCTGCCTTATTCAAGAGAATCAGCTTCTGCTCATCGATCCAATTTTCAATGTCCTCACCCCTCCTATCAGTAGAATGATAGCCCCATAACTGTTGAGGTCACCAGCAACGATAGTTGAATCTTGGTGAACTGGGATTTTCCTGAGATTCAATGGGTGATTATTAGGGCAGTAATAGTTGACAACAGTGATAGGACGTTTCTCTGGAATTATCTTGATTGTGAGAATTTCAGGTCCGTCCATGTCTCTCTGAACTTCAATGGCGTTTAGGTTATTCCGGACCAGGGTTATGACTCCTCTTTTATGTCTTCCATCCCTGTCAGATCTGAATCACTGAAATCCTCTTATACAGAATCTTCTGTCGGCATTTAGATGAGTTCCCGTCGAGGCTGGGGGGCCTGGTACTGCACATGCCTGGCGGGAACTCACATGGCGAACACCATGACGGATATTCATAAAATTTACTGTCATGAAAGATGAGTTGCTTAGTGCTATGGTTGACCACTCGCTCCAAATACCTGGCTTGGTGCCCAGATAAAGTGTTACACCCCTGCGCCCGACCCAAGATCAGAGATCTTAGATCTACTTTGAGGCCTAGCACTTGTAGCAGGGGAGGAGTAATATGAGTCGTGTTTTAAAGCAAAAGTTGATAGACAAGGGACGAATGGATGACGGATGGTCACCATAGGGCTGGGCGGTATACCGGTTTCACACCGTCTCACGGTTTTTTATGGCGACGGTTTAAAAACCATTACGAAAATACAAAAAACAAAAAACCGTTCGTAAGATCGCCATTGCGCAAAGTCTGGTGACTGTCCTAAACTAGTTTGTTCTTGACTTGCAGTTTAATATTATCATCTAGTGTAACTATTTGCTACTAGAGACATAAAATACAGTCATCTATAACTATTAGCCGTGGGAAAGCAAGGATGTTGGTGAAATCACAACAAATTGGCCGAGGACGACCCTCGGCAAATATGATTTGATTTGCCAGCAATGAATTTTACATGACGTAAGCTCTGCGGGTTCAATGTAAGATTGAATAATTTGAAAATCTAAATTTCTTCTTTGCAACAAATAATTTCTTTTTTCAATTTGAGTTTGTACTTACAAAAAAAAAATCAAGAAACGTGCTGCGAAAACAACGCCGCTATACAATGAACTCCCAATCCAAACAAATCATTATTTCCCTTAGATTTCGACAAACATAAAATGATCCATCACAGACTAAGACATACGAGACAAATTGCTTGAACGCCCGAGAAATGAAAACGATTAAGTTGCTTCTTACGTTGGCGGAGTAGTCACAAGTAAAATACACCTCTTAGCCTCTCAAATACGAGCAGGCGTAATGTGATTTGTTGTTAACAAATTCTTCCACTGGGCTATTCACTACTATCGATTTTATGAATGAAATTCGTAGTATTTTTTATCACGTGACTTTTCTGCTCGATAGGCGTTAGAATCATGTCTTTTGTTTTACGGCCCGATCTTTTTCGTCTTCGTATATCTTCAAGTACTTGATTTAAGTAGATTTAAGTTAGATTCACGAATCAATGCATTTATGTTGTCAAATTATCATAATCTCTTTATTATATGACATATGAACCTAAAAAAATAGTCAAACAAATTTTTTGTGAGAATTCTTGAGGCGCGATTTCCGGGAAATGACTACTCTTTAGTTACGTGCTGAATGACATTCACCCGCTTGACCGACAGTTTATTGAGTATTACTAAATACCGAGTACCCGAATACAAACACAAGACTTACTAGACTAGATCATACTGTAGGTGGTTATACAAACTCTAACCGTATGTGCGGTACTCTACTAGGAGCCTAAACTCGCTCTCATATCCGTGTTCCTACTTAGACGCGCTAGATTTTGCTACGCTTTCGAAAATAGTTACCTAATAACAGTGTTGAAAATCAACATTTTAGTAGCTAGAGTGTTATTTTCACGATATCACATGAACCAGACTTTATTTTTTAACTACTATTTTGAGATAGATAGCGTCAAAGTGAGCAGTCGTACGTAGTTACCGTTCTAATTTCGTGCCAATTTACGTCAGTTGTCAAATCGCAAAATAAAGTACTGTAACTAATGAAAACAGCATATTTTCATATTTCAAATTATTTTCGATCATTCTAACCCCTTAAACCGGTATTTCGTTAATACCAGTTTAATTAGTGATACCGTCACCGGTTTTCTTTTAGGCCAAACCGCCCAGCCTAGGTCACCACACCATAAGCTCAAAGTCCAAGGCCCAGATGAGCTAAAAATGAAAACAGAAATCTGACGATCCAATTTATCTCCATTTCACATAGAAACCAAAGTATTTGCTACTTAGTGGTTGCTTACGATGCATCGCTCACCTTGTTCAAACAAAAAAGAGTATTGCGCAGCTTATTTGTTTAATGTCATGATATAATTTTTTGCCGGTTTCTGTTCTGCCGGCATGTATTTAAAAAAGTATTTTTGGAGAGCCGATCATCATGACGCTGGTATTTTGTGTTGCCGGCGAACTGTCTAGACATATTGAAGAATTTCTGAGTTCTTTCTATTTGGACTGCTTTGTAAATATAATGCTTTGTTACATTGAAAAACTCATCCGCTCACAAGTTTCCAGAAAAACAACAAATAACACGCATTCTGTAAGTATTGCTTTGCAATACATGTCCCCTACCTGGTGATATAAATCTTTAGAGATTGACAGTCAAAGATTTCATTAAAAATTGTCAAAAGCAGCTGAAACTCGAACTTGATCTGTAACTTCTCATAACATAGCAATAAACCAAGTCTCAGTTATATATGGTGAAGGAGAAGGAACAAGAGCTCCGCAAATGGTGCATAATAACCCGCCATGATGACAAATCAATGAATGAGAGCTATCAGAAAATATTTATTTCTTCCTCAGCCCCATCAGACCAGTCACCCTTATGAAGTGTCAAAGCGATCCGTTAAATGGTCAATGAGGTATCATCCAGAAACCAGTTTTCAGGATGCCTGCCACTGACTGGCGGCCATATTAGATTTTGGATTATCGTAAATTTTGATAAGTTTCTTCACCAGCCATATTCCAACGACCGTAGGAAGTGATCCAATAAATAAAATCCAGAAACTAACTTTCAAGATGGCAGCCCATGGATGGCAGCCATCTTGGAGTTTGGATCATCATCAATTTCGATAGGTTTCTCCTCCACACCTAGTCCAACCACCTTATGAAGCTTCAAAGAGATCCGATAAACAGTTATCATTTGGAAACCAATTTTCAAACTGGCCATCGGTGGCTGGCAGCCATCTTGGAGTTCGTATTATTGTCAATCTCGATAGGTTTCTTACCAAGAGGTAGTCGAACCACCCTATGAAATTTCATAGCGATCCGATAAACGGCAACGGAGTTATCATCCGGAAACCAATTTTCAAGATGGCCGCCTGTGGCTGGCGGCCATCTTGGATTTCGGATCAGCATCGATTTCGATAGGTTTCTTCCTTCCGCAGACTTAGTCCAACCATTCTATGAAGTTTCAAAGTGATCCGATAAACGGTAACGGAGTTATAATCCAGAAACCAATTTTCAAGATGGCTACTGGTGTCAATTTCGATAGGTTTCTTCCCCAGTCCTGGTCCAACCACTTCATGACGTTTCAATGAGATCCGACAAACGGTAAGAGAGTTATCATCCGGAAACCACTTTGCCGCCCGCACGGACGGCGCCATTACATAATACACCGGCAAATTTTTTGCCGGGGTATAAAAAGTCTTGAAAGCTGATATGTTTGTAATTCATAAGTCGAAAGGGGACAGAACTCCATCAAAAAATGACGCAAACGCCTGAAACTCGAACTTGGTCTGTAAATTCTCATAACAAAGTATGTACCAATTCTCAGTTGAATATCTTGAAAGACTGTGAGAAAAAGGGCGGAAAACTAATATATTTTGTATTTCATAGGGCTTAACTCTATAAAAAATTTACACATACGCCTAAAACTCGAACTTGGTGAGTAACTTCTCATAACAAAGCAATGTAGCAATTCTCATTATAATATCTTGAAAGACTGAGAAAGAAAGTGCAGTAAGCTAATATTTTTTTGTATTGCATAAGTCGAAAGGGGGCATAACTCCATGAAAAATTTACGAAAATGTTTGAAACTCAAACTTGCGCTGCAACCCCTTATACTAAAGCGATTTCCCCTTAAATATCTTGAAGGAGTGCGAAAAGGTGCGGTACGCTGATATTTTTCACTTTTCCTAAGTCGAAAGGTGGCATAACTCCATCAAAAATTTACGCATACGCCTAAAATTCGAACTTGGTCTGTAACTTTTCATAACAAAGCAAAATACCAATTCTCAGTTGAATACCTTGAAGGACTGCGAAAAAAGTGTGGAAAACCAACTGCGATAGACGGACAGATAGGCGGACAGACGGAGTGCAAACCTATAGTCACCCCCGTTTTACCGGTAGGGGACTAATAAGATACATGTGACAAGGCTGGAATTTGTGTATAAAAATTAATATATAGTCATAAGACTGTTATATTACAACAAAAACATGGGAAATTCCCAAATCTATTTATATCTCAGAAGTAATTCCCCTTTAAGAACTCTATGAAACTATGGCCTGGAGAAGAATATTCTATGATATTCAGTGAGCCATGACCTACCTTTGATTCCTTACATAGCATTATAACAATGATGTATCCAGATACCCGAAGTTTAGTTATTTATAATACTCTCTAAACTTATGTTCTGGACACAAAATTGGGGATCATGTTGCAGGGACGCACAGATGCATGTATCTACCCACAGCTTACTATAGACCCATGTAAAGTGGGTAGAACCATATGTCCACCCCTCTATATCCTGGTAATACATAATATGAATATTCACAGTCCTTGAAATTCGGACAATTTTGCCACGGCACAAAAATGCTGTGGAGGAACTCCTTCACCACAGCACTACTACATCATTTCTTTCAAATTCCATTAATTACAATCTTTGTTATACTTTTGGTAAATTGTTGAACCTTGCTTTAACACTTTTGCTGATAACTTCCCCATACCTCAATCTCCGGGCAAATAAATGAGAAAGCTGCTGAATATTGTGAAATTAATATGACTGGAAGGCATTGCATTAATTTCAAAATTTTCTACGTCATAAGCTATACATTGTAAAGAATGTACTTTTTTTGTGCTTTGTCATTGAAAGGGTGCATATAACATTACATATATGTTTGATACTTTGTATCTATGGTAAAATCATATATAAGTATCTAGGCCTGCAATTTTCTTCCACACCAAATATTTGTTGTGGCAAATTAAGTTTATCACAGCTTTTACCACAGCTTTGATGATTGCTGTGCCAAATTTCGAGGGCTGATATTCAACAGTAAGTCGCTATGTGCGTAACTCAAGGATCAACTACATGTAGCAATTAAAGCCACATGAGTCTCACCCATAGAAATCTTATATAGAATATAGTACGGTTTATATGGCAGCACCGCTATGTAATGAAACTACAGCAAAAAAAATCAATGTCACAGTGCTCTGGACCATAAAAATGTAACCAATTTGTAAGAGTACCTTCAGGCAATAAGCAACATTTTATACTTCAGCATCGCGTTGTGAGTGGTAATTACAGACCAAAGATAAACTGGGCTAAAACCTCGGTTTGTGGGCTAAATAAGCGCCACAATTTGACTCTGAAAACGAAACACTCCAGTACAATTAACTCAGTGAATCACATGTTGCTACCCATTCTTAGCGTGGATAGCGCGGTCATTATGGTAATGAAATGAGTTCATTTGAATTGTAAAGTTTTGGTCGGTATGGCGCACAATTGTACACAAATGTGAAGCAAAGATCTGGATGTTTGCAGCCTTTGATTCTAACCATCTAAAGCATATATTAACAAAATACAAGGAAATAATTATGATGTCAGACATGTCTACCCTCGCAAATGGAGGGATGCGATCTGTCACTCAAGTATCTGATGTTAAAATGAATGTCGTGACATGTTAGCTGACCTTACAATTATAATGGTTATGTAGCTAGAAACCCCCCACAGACCCCCTTGCTGGTTGGTCTGTAGTTTTATTAACCACTATAATAACATACTTACCGTTCAATCGCTACTTGCTAAATCAATTATCTGCATCTAGCTACCAGAATAAGATTTTTATGCTTGCATACTCTCCTCCCCATGCCTATTCCTATTAATATGGACCCTCAACCAGGCTACTGGTTAAGTCCATCTCCAGTTTATAACCTGATATAGACTGGCACCAGTCTGTACTCACTTCCTAGTAACGCCTGTCACTATGCGTGTTTGCGCATGTGCACTGGAGCCCTAATAGGAAACAGATTCACTTTTCTGAATTTAAGTGCCAAATATTATACGCAGATTCTCAAATCATTTCCACGCGGGGTGGCTGAGGCTGGGTCGTAGTTATTGAACGGTAAGTATGTTTTTATAGTGGTTAATAAAACTACAGACCAACCCGCAAGGGGGGTCTGTTGGGGGTTATGACTATACCATAAAAACATCCATTACCGTTCAATCACTACTTCCTAAACCCGTAGATTTGGTCACTGCCCCCACTTAAAGCATTAGGTGGGAGGAGATTTGAGAATCTACAAACAAGGATAAAAATCAAACCAATCTTATCCAAACATTAATAAAATAACATAATAGTGCATTTTAATCAATCACACCGTGATTATGAAATAAGGAAAATTTGGAACTTAAAGAAATAAATAAAAACTAAATAAACTCTCACAATTTCTCACAGGCCTTAACGAAAATGGCGGGATGTGCTTGGTAAATGGTCTTCGGATTTTTTGGTTAAAATGGCAATATTACAAAAGAAGTAGGCTGCTGCACTCTGATCTTTTAGATAGTGGTAAAAGTGTTTAGATTTCCATCCTGCGACCTGCATGACTTCGTCTAGAGAAACATCGGCAAAAAGAACAAAAGAGGTAGCCATTCCTCTAACATTGTGAGCTTTAATATGAGAAAGATTGATTTGTTCCGGAGAAGCTATCTCGTAACAAAGTTTGATGGTCTCACAAATCCATCTGGCAATTGTACACTTTGAGACCGGTTTGGCTAACTCTTCAGCATACGAAAACCATAAATGGGACAGATCAGATCTTTTAAAATTGGTTCGCTGTTTGCAAACTTTTAATGCCCTAACAGGACACCGGAATTTGTCGGATGGCGAAAAAGATGATAATGATTTTAAAATGATCTGACTAGCAGGAAAGCGGTTAGACAGGGTCTTAGATAAAAAAATCCCTTCTGGGATATAAAACTAAACGGTCTCCTGAAACTATAAATCTGTCCCTTTCAGTCGAAAGAGCACAAATTTCCGAATGTCTTCTCGCAGAAGCCGCAGCAACAATTAAAAACAGCCTTGAGAGATAAGAGTTTAATACCAATGGAGGCAAGAGGTTCAAAATTGTGGCCTGCCAACACCTGAAGGACCAATGCCAAATTCCAGGAAGGCAAAGGCTTAGTTATCGGAGGACAAATATTGACTAAACCTCTGATAAAACTATTAAGAATCTGTGTCCTTGACATCAGCATTCAGAAGACAAGAAAGAGAAGATGCCAAAGAGAATCTATACCCCCTAACAGTATTAGCTGATAACTGTATGGAATGAAAGAGACAGGCTAAAAAATCTAAAACCTGGGGAATAGAAACAGAATCGGGCACGAGACCATGATCTGAACACCAATCTCCAAAAAAATTTTATGTCAACCCTTGTAAACTCTGCGGGTCGACTCTTTTCTGGCAGAATCGATAAATTTCCTAAGATCTTGAAGAAACTTTAATCTCAGAGACTTTACTTTCGATATTCTCCAAACACACATACTGAAGATTTCTGGGTTTGGATGAAGACAAGAGCCTCTTACTTGAGACAGAAGATCCGGGGAGACTGGAAGAAGACGAGGGAAGTCTACCAGGAGATCTAGACGGTCTACAAACCAGATCCTCTTTGGCCAAAAGGGAGCTATTAGGAGAACCTCACAGATTTGGTCTTTGACCTTCTTCAACACTAAAGGGATCAAAAACGTTGGAGGGAACGCAATCAACGCATAGGCAAACATTCCTGTCCAGGACTGAGACAGGCCATCCAACGCCAGGGTCTGACTGACCGGAAAAGGGGACCTGAAAGGAGATCTGGGCATTCTAAGAGGTCACAAACAGATCTACAAGAGGACGATCCATAAGACTGAAAATCGATTTGACAACCGACCTCTTTAACTGTCACTCTGTGTGGGCGAATATGCTGAGACATGCCAGCTGGTCCGCAAGAAAATTCCGACTGCCTGGGACATGGGAGGACACTAGAAAATCCGATTCTTGCGGCACCCCAAGAGGAGGTTCCAAACCTCCGTACAAAGGAGAGAGGATCTTGTTCCCCCTTGTCTGATGATGTAGGAGACTACCGTCGAATTATCCGATCGGATTGAGATTTTGAATCCTATTAATTGATTCGACTAAGCCACGAGAGCCTTCCTGACAACCCACAACTTCAAGATGTTGATGAGAGCTGTCGACTCCTCCAGAGACCAAAGGCCTGAGACCAACAGGGAATCCCAGACCGCTCCCCATCCCTCTCCTGGGATGCGTCTGTAAAAATAATCACCTGAGGAGTGGGGGAAAAACTTGACCAGATGGACACCCCTCAGAGGTAAAGAAAGATCCCTCCAAAATTCTAGATGAGGGATTAAGTGATCTCTTATGGGAATCTGAAGATAAATGGCGTGGATTGACTGCTTCTAAAGGGACATTAAGTACATCTGAAAGTGTCTTCTCATCAGCGCCGCCCAAGGAATGACATTCTCTACGCCGACCATCAAGCCTATTGTTCTCAGAAAGAATCTTGCTCTGACTGAGGGAACAGTTCCATTATGAACTTTGGGGTTAAAACAAGGAGGTTCAACGTCTTAAAGAAACATCGTCGTGTCGTG